>CATIWQ010160173.1:0-19917 GCA_949673415.1 Euphorbia schlechtendalii
ACGCAAGCACCAACCAATCGACCAGGAATGCTGAACGAGATAACAACTAAAGTCATGGACATGGACGGGAGCTGATCTACCAAATCAACCAAATCTTACACAATTGCTATCACGCATAGGTGAAAGAAATAAATCTCTAAAAAGCAGTATAAAAAAAGAGAAAAAATTTTTAATCAACCTGTCAATTAACACTCGGTTAGTTGAGAAAAAATTAAGGCTTCTTTTCAACCCATAAAAAGAGTAGTTCGATGAGTTGAAAACCCGAAAAGGGCGGCTCAGGCAAAACTTAGGACATCGAGAGAACAACATTGGTTAGAAAACCTGAGAAGCCTAATTGATGGTAGGAGTCAAATCATTTCAATCATTTATACCCCTATTAAGTTCATCAATGAATTGTCATTTTTGTTGAATCTTTATGCATATGTTTATCTTGATTGCTTGCATGCTAATGGTAGAATATCGCAAGTAAAAATAAAAAAAAGAAAGAAAAGAAAAGAAAATAAAAGAAAAATAAAAATAAATTAAAATAAATCTGTTGGATTGAAAACCTGAAAGGGCGGTCCAGGCAAAAATTAAGACAAGGTTCGATAGATTGAAAACCCGCAAGGGCGATCTATGCAAAAATTAGAATCGAAGAAATATCCAATTCATCATCTCTGAAACATCATATACCTTCAACACTTTAGAAAAATGGCTTTTAAGCGATCATCATCAACACAACATGGGATCAACGATTCATCCAAACTTTCCTCAAATCAGATCTAAGCTATGAACTTGAATATGATTCAATGAACCCATGGTCGTCGCTTTGAGTGAGTTGTCCATGGAATCTCTAACAAGATAAGTCATAGGGGCAACCATGCACCAACATAAGAGAAGGCTCTTCACTGAATGAAGCCCACGACGCCTACAATAGACGAACATACATCATATGATAAATATTGTTCATGCATAAATCATGCATACATAACATTCGCATCATGTCATTTACAGGTAAAGACGACACCTCCACATAAAGAACCTATGAGCAAGACGATGGCCCACTCAAGCCTAAAGTCAACATTGCAGTAAAAGCCTCCTAGAACGGAGCGGTTCTCGGGACATCCCCGAATTTCTATCAAACTTATTTACTACTTATGTTTTAATTTTTTATTGAAGGGGCAAAAATTTTTGCTTCATCAAACAATTAAAACATTCATCATTAAAATGTATTAACATTATCCTTTTCTCTGATTTGTTACAGGAAGCAGGTTAAAACACAACCAAAGAAGGAAATGGTTATCTCAGTGATTGAAGAATGAAACAGTCTCAACCAAAGAATGAAACGGTTGCCGACCACAACTGGGACGACGTAGAAAGAAACGGTCGACCCACCCACAAGGGGCATCAAACACCTAAGGAATTTGGAAGAAGGAAACGAACAACCCTATGAAGACACAGCGCCAGAAAGGAAGGCCTATGTCATCACCAATTTCGAATAAGAAGTCGCCAGCTGCACTAGTCAGGTATATTCTCAATCCCTCCGCTCTTTTCGTGTGATTATACTGGTTATACAACCAGCAATTATCACATGAGGGGCAGTTGTGAGCATGGGATTTTGTACCAGCTCGCGCATTCAATGATGATGGCTTTTCGGGAAATTTATCCTCGTATCACACGATTTTCGACCATCCAACGATCTTCAAATGGGAATTCTCCTCGGACGTTTTAAATTAATTAACTAAATCAAAGAATACAAGAAAGAAAAAAAAATATATATATAAATAAAATAATAAAAAACATGAAGGAGACGTAATCCCGATAGCGGGCAGCCTCGCGCACACGCGAGGGAGCCACGCTGGCACGCGAGGCAGCCTCGTGCGCATGCGAGGGAGCCTCGAGAGACTTCCCCGTGATGGTCCAAAGATACCCTTGCGAGGAATGCCCATGAGGGTTCTTAGGAACTCTCGCGGGGCCTCCCCTCGAAGGTCTTGAGCGACCCTCGCGGGGCCTACCCGTGAGGGTCCTATGGAACCCTCGCGGGGCTGCCCACGAGGGTCCTATGGAACCGTCGTGAGGCCTGCCTGCGAGGGTCCTATGGAACCCTCGCGAGGCGTGCCCGTGAGGGTTCTTAAGAACCCTCGCGGGGCCTCCCCTCGAAGGTCTTGAGCGACCCTCACCGGGTCTACCCGTGAGGGTCCTATGGAACCCTCGCGGGGCTACCCGCGAGGGTCCTTTGATACCTTCGCGGGGCCTCCACGCGAGGGTCCTAAGGAACCCTCGCAGTGCGCACGTGAGGCAGCCTCATGCGGAGGCAGCCTCGCAGACGCGCGAGCAAGCCTCGCGAGAGGCGAGCCTCGCGAGAGGCGAGATAGCCTTGCGCGCAAGGCCTCGTGAAGAGTTCCGCGAGGCCTAGCCAGTCCTTTTCTCCGGTGAGACCCCTTGCCGGAAAAACTTTCCATCTTTGGATGTTTTGGGACTTCTTTTTTCTGTAAATAGTCGGGTCTTTTTCAGTACACGGGCCCAGAAATTTAGAGAGAAAAATCCTCTTTTTCAGAACAAAAAATAAAAACAATATTTCTCACATTCTTCTAACTTTTTCTTGGATCTAAAACACTTTCGAATCTCAAATTTCTTCATCTTTTCTTCTTAAATCCTCAGATATTCTCGGGTTTAAAATAAATTTAGAACCCGAGTCTGATTATCTTTTGGATAAATAAACACTTTATTTTCCAACCAACCAATTCTTTTTTTCAATTAAATTACATTAAAATCCCAAGAATTAAACGAAGATTTTGGGACTTTTACATCAATCTTTTCACATTAAATAACAATAAACCAAAACGAACGAGGAATGCTCCCGGGTTTCGAACGGACACGTCGAAGTGGATTCACGCCAAAAGGGTAAAGTCGCTATGTTCCTAGAGCTGCAAATTCCATGTTCATTTTCTTTTCTTTTAATTCTTATTTTTTTGTCCTAGGAATTATTTTATTTCTTGTTATTATAAATAATGTTATAATTCTCCTTCTTCTTTTATTTCTTTTTAACTTTTGTTTTAGAATACCCCCACGAAGGGAATAAAATATATTCCAGGATAACAGACCCCACATTTTACCATGCGATCATTTTCACTAATAAAATTGACCAACATACGTGTAAATAAAAATGAACTGTTTTTATTTAAATTAACAACTTTAAGTTGTCGATGTTTTAATTAGGCCATACGGGCCTCACTAAAATCAAATCGAACATATGTGCCATATCATGTGCTAACCTTTGTGGATGCAGGTTAGATGTATGTTTAGGATTTATTTTCCTTCGGGTATTGCACATATTTTACAGAAATGTAATTAATAGGATAGAGGGCGGTTGCATCCCTCGATTTTTGAAGCCTTGTAATTTTCATTTTTCCGCATTTACTTACGGTTTTGTGGATGGTTTATTTTTCCGCTTTGTGAATGATTTATTATTTCGCAATACGTGAACCCTGCATTTAACTCCAAAAACAACCTAAGTGCGAATATGCATAATTAAAAGAAAATGGTTTTCTGTAGATGTAATATATTGTGATCACTTATCCTGGACCTGAATCTCTATGTCTTGGTGGCCCGTCCCCTGGATGTAAGCCTCACAGGACTCTAATTCCTGGAAAGAGCTAATCCAGGTGGCGAATCCAAACTAAGAGACGACGGATTCAGGTTCGAACCGATGTAAAATATTTTCACCTTTTTCTCTTTTTTTTAACCTTTTTCTTCCGGGTCCCCGACCCGGTGCCTTTTCTTCTTTTTCAAACACCCCGGTGGACCGCGCCTATGAAACCGCGCGCTCTCGGCCCACCACTCCGTGTCGTCCGCTCATAGTAGGGATTTTATTGGTGCAACTAGTCTCGCCCTAGTTTAGGACTTAACAATGTTTATGATTATATTAATAATAAGTTTGAGATATTTGAAATTATTAATTTGAGGGATCATGCTCAAGACTGGTACACCATAATCATTCCATTATGCCTAGACTCCACATAGCATTCAAAGCAAACAAGGTTCATGTTTAAGTTCTTACAACTATGTTTCTATGTTTTAATCTAACAACTTAAACAAAAACTATAAAACCATATGTGAAATCCAATTCCCATACTAGAAATCAACTATGTCATAAAAATCACTTGGGTACGCTTGTACCTGTTACCGATGGAGATTTCCAAGTAAGAGAAGCCCCCTTAAAGTAAATGAGCAGGCAAGTCCAACCCTTGAAAAATAACTGCGTGTACTAAAATTCGTTGTATAATGGACAACTATGATTTAAAGATTTCATTCTTTTAATCAAGTGAAGTACTAGATGACCCCCAATTTAAAGCATTTACACGTGTGATAAAACATCATTAATTTATATAATAATCACCTAGACTAAGTTTGAGCAAAACCTTAATCTAGTTATCAAATCATTTTCTATAACAGAAATTGAAACCTAAGTCATGCATAGCATAATTTAATAAATTCAATACAAATCTCATTTTAATATAATATCATCAATCATGCATAGCATAAGGCAGGCTATGATACCACTGTTGGTTAATTAAAGAAGTTAATGAACATGTGAACTTGTACGGTGGAATTTCAAAACAAAAGATTAACCTTAAAGGATCTCATAAGCATTGCATGATTGAAATAATCTCAATTGAAAAGTTCCAGAGATGCTTATAGGTTTATAAACTTAATAAAAGACACTGAGCATCTAAGATTAAAGCATTACCAGTTGATGCATCCCTTCCCTTTGGTGTGGTAATCCCTTAGAACAATTTTTGACACTCCATTACAATAAGCCTTCAAACAACGATGGCCTCTATGATTAATTCACATGGACCCCACTAACCAAAACCTCATGTACAGGGAGAACTCATCAATTAACAAGCTGATACTAGACCGCTCGTAGACCAACCCAAAAAAAAACTAAGAAGGCTATTTCCAAACTCGGAATAAGCCTTCAAAAAACTCTTACGAAAGCGAAGAAACTCATGGAGGATCTTGTAAAAAAAACTCATGGAGGATCTTGTAAAAAAAACTCATGAAGAAAAGGAGTCAAAACTCAAAAAAAAAGACTAAGCTGAAGTAAGTAGAAAGGATGTGAAATGTGGGCTAAACCGAGATGGGATTTATGCTTTACACAATCTCATGCGGGCTTTACATGCCCATATAGGCTGCTATGTGAGAATCTCGTAGAGCAGCTTGCCAAAAAAGGTAAGCCCATGCGAGCTTGCAGCAAGCCCCATGGGCCTCTACAAGTGCTGCTAGCGCTTATGAGGCTTGCTTGAGAGCTTTTAGCAAGCATTGACAAGTGGGTGATTGCAAGCCCAAAAGCACTTCTAGCACTCACATAGACTTTCGTCATAAGCCCTTGCAAGATTTCACTCGTAAGGCCCACTCAATATATTCTTATTCGGTTTAATACCCTTTCCCCTTCTTTCTCTTTACATTGGTTGGACCAAAATTGGTCAATCAAAAATGAGTTTGACTCTCCTTTATAATTATAGTATAAACCACATCTATAAGTGCTTTATTCATTCTAGTGAAGGCCCATTATGTGTGAACTCATAGGATCCTGAAGTATAGAGCCACTAGAGGTTAACCTAAACTTGGCTTTCCATTTGGGAACCTTTAGTCTTCCAAATTGATATGGAACCTGATAACTCTAGACGACCAAATGGGCTTTCTAGCAAAGGTGTATGATCCCTTGATACTTAGAACATCAAGTTCCTTTGACTTGATTTGGTTCTAAAATAGTAACCAGCATAATATACTCCTTCTCTCAAGTTAAGTACCATCTAGTTTATTGAGCTCAGATTAAGTGTTAACTCATGTAAGAGCCATAGCTATCCTGGAATTAAACTTGTTCACAAAGAAAACCACTCGCCTTTTTATCTTGAGATTGACTAGAAACATGTTCTATTTATCTCATACTCTGATTAGAGGTTTATGAGTGTGTCACTTTAATAAGAGGCCTTGAGGTACAACTCCCATTATATCACTATATCAAGTGCGATGGATCCCATCTTGACTACTTGGCTTACCGATAAACAATCATCAATATACTTGCAATCACCTATATCATCCTAATCACCAAGGTATGAATAAGTATGACCCAAAGTATAACAACTCTCGCACATGGTAACCAGTATCTCAGGTCTGAGGATACTCGTAATACTACTATATTAAGACATGAGAATCACACATGGATATAGTTATTTCTAAGTGTCTGTCTAATAGCGGTTACTAATGTTTTACCCGAATACATTCATATGCAAACTCAATGTACCACCATTAGCTCATGAGATCGACTACGTGAATCAAACATAAGAAGTAAGCCTATTTGCTTCAGTAATATCCTATCTTAAGGAAACTATTACTAGGGATATTTACACTTATCATAGTAACATGTGTGTATAGTTCTCAAACCACTTAGCTCCCACTATGTCCTCACACTTTCATGCTATGAAATATTCATAAGCTTTGTCTTATTATATCAATGAACATATACATATACTTAGTAGCATAATATATAATACTAGCGAGATACATAATTTAAGGACAATCATCGATATATAACAAAGATGTCTTATTATTGATAAACAATAATCTTAAACTATTTGTACATTATTGACTAATAAAGATGTTGTCAGCGGATGACATTTTGTGACTCGTGCAATCTCCGCAAGGCGCTGATACCGTGACATGGGGCATAGGGGTTTTATGAAAATAAAAAAAGGAATGAAAAGTTTTGAAAGACTCGAGGCCTAAATCTCTTGTCCATGTTGCTACAGAGTCGCCACCCAAATCAGCTATTTTGGGAAATTCAGTACAACCTAGATGCGTTAAGCCTAAACCGCATCGTAATAAAGAGATTTGGGTCCAGAATAGTTACCTACTTTGTCGTTATTTGAGTTTTAATTACATGCACGTCACCACCTTTAAGATATTTTGATTTATTTCTAGTCATTTTTAATTATGTTAGATTTAATCACACACATGGAGAAAGCAATAAATAAAGCGATAAACATATAAAAGAAAGTGATAAATAAAATAAATACGAGGCTTCTAACCTAAATAGGGGTCGGGTAAATAATAATACCAACCATGGGGTAACATACGAATAGTCCTAAATACAAATGATTTACAAATACATTTTATTTGCAATTGTGATAGCCAAAGGAAAGTAAAACCCTAACATACATCTAACATAAACTACAAGCATCAACAAAAGTTAGCATGAGTTATATCACGACATCATGACATAGTTAATTTACCAAAAAGAGATGCACTTCGTATTACAGGTTAGATTAGGGTGAATCACGTGCAAGTGGATTTAAAAGAGGGGAATTTGCACTTTTATTGGAAAATAATTGATTTTAGACTCGATTTACAAAATTTTATAATTTAGACTTAAACATGGAAAACATATGATCGTTATCAGGGGAAAATGGATTTCCGATCGTGAGACCTAAAATAGTAATAAATAGTGAGAAAATATAAATCTAGGCCAAAAAAATAAAAACGATAGAAAATAAAGAAAAAAATTACGCCAATAATCTCCAAAAGCTCATAATATTACCCCTCTGATGTGAATCCGCAAGTTTTGTAGCTAAAAATACCGAAGAACGAGATCGCGAAGTGTACAGTTTGTAGCTAAAAATGATGAAGAAAGGGAGTTTTCGAAGAAATAGCTTTGGGAAAAGAAGTGTACAGGTTTTCCTAACTTTCTCTCAAAAATCTTGAAGTTTCTCTCTCTAAAAATTCCCAAAAAGGTAAAAAGCTATTTATCGATGATTATTTCTAAAATTTGTATCTCACTAGTATTTTATATATGCTATTATGTATATGTATATGTTCATTGATAAGACAAAGTTGATGACTATTTGTTAGCGTGAAAGTGTG
Organism: Euphorbia schlechtendalii; assembly: GCA_949673415.1. Lineage (NCBI taxonomy): Eukaryota > Viridiplantae > Streptophyta > Magnoliopsida > Malpighiales > Euphorbiaceae > Euphorbia > Euphorbia schlechtendalii. The sequence continues at coordinate 7,906 of CATIWQ010160173.1, forward strand.
AGGACATAGTGGGAGCTATGTGGTGTGAGAATTGCACATATGTGTTACTATGAGTAGTCTAAATATCCCTAGTCATAGTTTCATTAAGTTTGGAAATCAATGAACCAAAGAGTCTAGCATTTGTAAGCTTACTCCATGGATTTGATCCAAGTAGCCAATCTCACGAGCTAAAGGTGGTAACTTGAGTTAACACATGAATTTATTCAGGAAATACATTGGAGACCACTATAATATAGGAACTTGGAAATAACTATATCCATGTGTTTGTGTCATGTCTTATCGTAGTAGTAATACAAGTATCCTCAAACCTGACATGATGGTTACCTTGGGTGGGAGTTGCTATATTTATTGTCATACTTATTCATACCATGGTGATCAGGATGATATGAATGATTACAGATATAATGATGATCACTCATTGGTAAGCTGAGTAGTCAAGAAGGGATCCATCACTCCTTATACAGTGATAAAATGGGAGTTGTACCTTAAGGCCTCTTGTTGAAGTAACACACTCATAAACCTTTGATTAGAGTATAAGATTGATAAAATGGGTTTCTAGTTAATCTTGACACATTATGGCGAGTGGTGTTCTTTGTGATAAGTCTAATTCTAGGATAGCTAAGGTTATTACATGAGCTAACACTTAATCTAAGCTCAATAAACTAGATGGTACTTAACCTTATGGAAGGAGTATATTTTATTGGTTACTATTGCAGAACCAGATCAAGTCATAAGCATGTGACGTTTTGAGTATCGAGGGATCATACGCCTTTGCTAGAAAGCCCATTTGATCGTCTATAGTTATTAGTTTCCATATTGGTTTGGGATAATGAGCCTAAAGGTTCCTGGATGGGAAGTCAAGTCTAGGTTAACCTCTAGCGATGCTATACTTTGAGATCTTATGAGGTTACAAACTTTGGGTCTTTACTAGACTATGTAAAGAACTTATAGATTGGGTCTATGCTGAGAATATGAGGGAAAGTCAAACTCGTTTGATGAATTACTAATTGGTGAACCAAATAATAATTTAAGGATTTTTTAAGAGGAGTTGGGAAAATTTCACGTGTAAGAGCAAGGAAATTTTTTTCATTACAAGTAGGCCCCACGAACATGGGATGTTTGAGGGTGGGGCCTACATGGCAACCTATCACAGCCACTAGAATGCATTGGTACGAGGCCAACGCATGCTAGTGGGCTGCTAGGCAGCACTTACGTGGGCGTACAGTGCAGGTGCACCAACAGCCGCAAGCTAGGCTTGCAGAACAGCCTGCAAGCCCAGCTTGCAGGATAAGGCAAGCTCGTTAGGCTTACCTTGTGTGGTAGCACATAGCTTACGCAGGCGATATATGTGGGCGGGTTTAACCTACAGAGTAAGGAGCTCTACGTGGTCAACCCACATGTGAGATGGGAATTTCCATCCCACATTGCTAAAAAGGGGAGCATGCTGCTATCCTTCTCCCTATAAATAGGCTCCTCCTTTTCCTTTGTTCAAAACTTCAGCTCAACCTTTCCTTCTAACTTTTTACGTCTTTTCTTCATAAGTTTTTTGTGAGATCATCCACGAGTTTCTTCATTTTCGCATGAATTGTTTTGAAGACTTATTCCTATTTTGGAAAGAGCCTTCTCGGTTATATTTTCGGGTTGGTCCATGAGTGATCTAGCAAATACTTGTAAACTAAAGAGTTCTTCCTTTACAGATGGTTTTGGTCGGTTGGGTCCATGTGCACTAATTATAAAGACAGTCCTGGTTTGTAGGATTGTGCTAACGGATTTCTATCTAATTATTCTAATGGAGCGTTACACCAAAGGGAAAAGCACGCATCAACTGGTAATGCCTTGTAACTTAGATGCTAGGTTTCTTTTCTTAAGTTTTATAAACCTATTAGCATCTATGGAATGCTTCAACTTAGATTATATCAATCATTCTATGATTAGGCGATCCTTTAGGGTTAATTTTAAGTTTTTAAATTATGTTGTGCAAGTTCATATGTTCAACTATTGCTTTAATTAAACATCAAATAGTGCACAACAAGACTGGTGATGTGGCTTCTTATGGTTGGGCCATTGTTGCTACACTACTAGAGGGGGGGAAGTAAGTATTTTGGAGGGAAAGTGGAAGAATGGTGTGATGCCACATGTACTTACTTGGTAACCAAGAGTGATCAAAGGCTTGTAATATTTTGTAGTATATTATTTTGAATAACTTGTCCACTTGCATAAGGCTCTTCTACTAGTATATTAGGAGTCGCGTTTTTCTCTATATAGCAGCCTTAATTGGCTCATTTACTCTATACTTTGTTCTTATATTTTCCTTTATATTGTATATATTATTTATTATATATTTACTTTATTTTATGTATATTATATAGTTTCCCAACAAGCTTGCTAGGCATTACCGTCGAGTTGTCTTGTGGTGTAAAACCTTCTTTATACTAACATGAATCTTTAATTAGATTGATTATTATTGCTCTTATTGTCTCATAGGTTTAATCAGCATGTGTTGGATTGGGGTGTAAGGAACCGATAGGTGACTTGTAACTTTAGGCCTCTTAATAATCACCTAAGTTTACACGCGTCGAAAAAATACTAAACTTTTCCTAAAGGTTCTAGAATTTATTCTTAATGCTTACATGAAATAAATTCTTAAGGTCTAATACATATGTGGATAACTCCAATGATAAAAACCTAGAAGTATTAAGTGGCAGGATGGTATGCCGCACTTAGTTACATGAAAAGCATAAAGACACTTTAGATCTAGGGACCTAAACATGTTGGAATGAAGGAAGGAAAACACCATGGACACTACTTAATGGCTTGGTAAAGCTTGTGTCATTATTAGTGTTATTTTCATCATAGCAATCTTTAATATTGTTTCTGCATTCTAAAACAACCTTGCTTCTATTTCTTTTACATTACACCAACCTTTATTTTATTTGCTTCTCTCACACATCTTAATATATTGAGACCCTTTAACCTCCTAAATAGCCTATAAAATTAATTACTTTCCATTTCTCCTTATGGCAATGATATTTGGTCTTGCCCCATACTACTAAACATGTTCTAGTGCACTTGCTAGGTTCATTTGGGCAACAACAATGGACTAATAGTAGCCTTCACCTTCTTAAGGTGTTACCTACTAGGAAGATTATCCTCCAATCCTTGCTCAGCCTCTTCTTCTTCATTAAACTATGAATCCATTTCTATTTTCTGCACATAAACTAGCACAATGGTTAGCTTAACCTTGGCCTTCTTGGATTTCAAATTCTAGATCTTGGTGTACCTAGAATGCAATCTTGAGGATTGATGAGCTTTGACATGACCGATGATAGGTGGAATATAGTAGTGTAAAATCATGCATTTATATGTGTAATTGTTATATAAAATATCACTTTTTATCATGATTTGGTGCATTTTTAGGTTTCTACAGGAATCTAAAAGACCTTCAGAGCAGAAAGACCTAAATGGGAAAGTTGAAGAAAAAGACAAAGAAAAGAAAGGAAAGAATCTTAATTGATTAGGAATACTTCAAAGCTGAAGTGTGCACACCAAAGAGGATAAAAAAAGAGGGATTTACTCAAGATATTTACAAGATTGCCATCAACTTGGTGGATAAGTTTTAGTTAGATTTTCCCTTTTAATAAGATTGGTATTTATCATTAAGATAATGCTAAATAGGAGTTTGATATCTTTTAGGATTGTTTTTGTTATTCCTTTTTCATTTCTACATCCTATTCGAGTAAATGGTGGGTATTTATATCTTATTGTACCAATTAAGAGAAGGGGAGAGGAGAGTTAGTTTAGTTTTGGGCCACAAGGCCGAAAGGCCATAGAATAGTTTCATTTTCTTCTTACAAGCTTTAAGAAATCTGGTTAAGAAACCTTGGATCTATGTGCGTAGTCAAGTATTTTTATGTATTGCATGGAGGGTGACCTTGCACTATATGTGGGTAGGTGAAATTTGTGCTTTTCTTTATTTTTCTAAAGTTTTTCTTTACTTTTATTGCATTTAGTTTATTGTATTTCAAAACCAACAACCAAACCTTCAAACTTATAGAAGACCTTTCTAAACTAGTCTACTAAGGAAACCTTCATACTATTTAGACTACTCCTTGTGGGATACGACCTTATTCTTGCCACTTTACAATTTGACCCTAGTGCACTTTCTAGGCATTACCTTTTGGGCACAACAACTTTTTGGCACTGTTTCCGGGGAGAAATGCTTAAATAGTTTGATTAATTTAATTGTAGGTTGATGCAGTTTACTTTATTTGTTTAGCTTGAGTAGTTATTTTGTTACTAGACAACCTGAAGAAAAAGGCAGACTGTTAGAAGACCTTCCAGTATTCTTGTGAGCAAGCAACATATCAAATTAGACAAGAGAAGGCTTTCTAGATGGTAGATAGCGAAGGCTTCCTCCCTGGGAAGAAAGTCAAGGAGTACGGAATACCTTCTTCAACGAGACACATGTCTTGCATTGTGATACCAGAAGAAGGGGAAGATCTTGTTGAAATAAAACCTTCCATGATCAGGTTGGTGCAAGAACTTATTCAATTTAAGCGATCGCCTGATGAGAATCCCAATGACCATCTTTACAATTTTCTTGACATTTGCAATCTTTTTAAATCTACACATGGTGTTTCTTATGAAGTGGTTAGGTTAAAGTTATTTCCTTTCTAATTGCAGGATAAAGAAAAATCTTGGTTAAAATCTTTGCAACCAGGTTCAATCACAACTTGGAATAAGATGATCGAGATCTTCTTGATGAAATATTTTCCATGATTCAAGGTTATACAACTTAGAAATGAGATCTCTAAGTTTTCACAATCTGATGATGAGTCCTTCCAACAAGCTTGGGAGGGATTCAAAGATTTACTAAGAAGGGTCCCAAACCATGGTTTACCTTTATGGATGCAAATGCAAATCTTTTACAATGGGATAACCATTGAGTATAAATTTCGACTTGAAACCCTTGCTAATGGTGACCTAGAAGATCTAGAACTTGAAGAGATCTTTACCCTTATTGAGAAAATGGTGAACACAACATACAAGTGGCATTTAGAAAAGACCTTTCATTTTACAGAATCTAAGGTTGTGCGATAACTTTTAAAGGAGAATGAGGATTTGTCAAAGCAAATGAAAAGTATTTCAAGGCAACGCAACCATTATTTCGACAACCTTCTTTTCTAACCCAAAAATCTCAAATACCTCCCCAAAAACCTCAGTTTTTTTACCCCCAATCTTATATTGACATCCATGAATATCAAGAACATCAATTTTCATCCCAACAACCTTATCAACCATTTCAGCAACCTTAATATTCCTTCCAGGAGGTTTCCCCTCATGTGAACCAACACGACCTTGCTTGGAAGAGATGATGATAGAGTTTTTGAAGAAAACACAAGCCTCAATTCAAAGCTTGGAAACCAAAGTTGAGTAACTAACCAGCCTAGAGATTTCAAAGGATGATCAGAAGGTCTTCCCAAGTGACACTATGACCAACTCCATGGAGCAATGCAAAGGAAAAGGTATTGTTGTTGATTATACTAACGAGACTTTTGTGGATGATATCTATATTACAAGTGGATAGTCTGACATGTTGAATGAGTAACCTAATCACAATTTGAACTTTGATATTCAACACCATGAAGATCTTGTGCAAAATGATAGGCAACCTTGATCGCAACCTGAAATTTCGTGAACTTTAGAATTTTAGAAGGCCTTCCCAAAAGAAACGGTTGTATATCAAACAAGGATACCATTTCCAGAATACATAGATCAACTTGAAATACTTGAAGATCAAGGGAAGATCTCGCGAGAGCATGAACAGAAGATCTTTAAAGATGAGGAAGAACTTGTTGAGGTTGATCATAAAGGAAAAACATATTGCTCATAAACTCTTATTTGTGAGTAGTCTGCATGGAGACCTCCAAGTAATGTAGCAACACAACTTTTCATCATACAACCTTTGATTGAAGATCCATTAAAGTCATGGAGAGATGTCGAAGTGCTTTAAAGGCAACCTCGTTACATTAATCCACATTTTTCAACATTCATTTATGAGCCTCCTTGAGCAATCTTAGATTTGGTGTCCGCTTCAAACACCAATTGAAGCAATTTGTTAGGAAAACCCCAAATTTTCTATGCTTTATTTATTTTATTCTTTTACATAGTTTTTGTTAAGTCTTAAGTCTTAAGTTTTGTTTTCTTTGTAAGAACTGTCCAAGGACTTCTTAAGCGAAGATAGTTGGTAATCTAATGACAAATCCCACAATCTAGTGATTCTTTTAAGAAGACCTTGAGGTTTTCCTAATCTTTTTTTTCTTCTCTCAATGGTGAACAATACACAAGTTTTTTTCCCTTAATCTTCTTTAAAAGGTCTTTCCTTACCCTGTTTGTATTTCATTCTTCAATGCTTTAAGGGAAAAGCATGTTTTATGTGTGGGGGAAGGGATGGAGATTTTGAAAATTTGATTTAAAGCTCTTCAATGCTCTGATTAAATTTGATCATGCATGATTTGTTGAAAATATGGTTAAATTTTCCATTAGAAGAACTTCACTACTTCTGCTTGTACTTATATTAATTCACATATAGACTTTGTTTGACTACTCCACTGATGTTTGAATCTTGAAATTTTGAATAACTTGGAATTCTTTAGTTAATGGCAAAGATGCAAATTGCAATGATAGGATTTTTGAGAAATTTGGATGAGCTTGATTGTTTTAACCTTTTAAATCATGTGAAGTTTAAAAAATTTTAATTTTTCCTTTAAGTAAGTACCCTAGATCAATAGCATACCCTTATTTTGGTAAGAACTTGAGCCATCCCTTTATGTTATATATCGATTGTTTATTCTTACCGAGTGGGAAAGACCTTGTTGCATTAGCTAGAACTTGCTATGGGAGATACATGTAATGATTGTATATGATTATGTGTTAGTCTTATTGAGGCCACATTAATGATACGAACTTTCATTAGAAGATTAAGGCATTAAGACTAACCTCTCTAACTAAAAGGCCAACCTAAACATCAACCCTTACATAACCACATTTGAGATTAAAGCCCTTTCTTTCTTACACATAATAAAAACCCAAAACCTTCACTTTGATTTCCCAAAAACACCCGAAATAATTCAATGGAGATATTCATCATTCAAATACAACAGTAATATCAACCATAGGAAGACCTTCTTAAAGTGATAGATCTTCTCTAAATAGATAAGATCTTCTCAAAGTCAGAATATTGCAAGAAAAGGAACAAGATCTCGAGATAGAAGATAACATCAAGAATGACAATTTTAACTTATGTTTAATTTTTAATTTTGAAAAAAAGAAAAAAACAAGAAAATAGAAATAAATTTTTTGTATGTGTGATGTATGTGAATATATTGTTTTTAAGGCTGAGTTGTTTAGAAGAATGTACTTCAAGAAAGAGCTTATAACATGTTGAAATTCAAAGGTTTCCTATGCTCTTTATGTATTTTGTTTCTGAAAAATTCTCAATTCAATAAAGAAGTTGCAAAAGTCATCAAACTAAATCTTTATTGAATGATCTTCTCACACAAAAATTTCCCTTTTTAACCACACCTTAACACTAACCTGACATTACAACCTTTAAAGACCTTAGGATAATGCAAGACCTCAGGACAATGGAAAAACCTCTTATCATTGTGGTGGAAACTTGACCGATTAGCAAGCATATGGTTTTTTGTGACTTAATTTTGCTGAATGAGTGAACATTCTTTTAAAATAGTCTAAACACTGAGGCTTCTTGATCTTTGCTAATTGTTTGAAGTAAGAAGTTTAAGTTTTCTTAAGTTTAATGCTTTAACAAGGTTATTAAGGATAGCTTTGTCAAAGGTCTCCTAATCCTATTAGTGATTTCTGAACTTGCACTTTAAAAATGAATTTCCATCTTGTTCTTGAATGCTTGTGTTGAGCTTTAGTAGTTGTTAGTCACTTAGTCTATTATTGGATTGCTTGAAGACAAGCAAATGTTCAAGTGTGGGAGTATTTAAAGGTGGAATATAGTAGTGTAAAGTCATGCTTTTATGTGCTTAATTGTTATATAAAATATCACTTTTTATCATGTTTCATGTGTTTTTAGGTTTCTACCGGAATCCAGAAGACCTTTAGAGTAGAAAGACCTAAATAGGAAAGTTGGAGAAAAAGACAAAGAAAAGAAGGGAAAGAATCCTAATTGATTAGGAATACTTCAGAGCTGATGTGTGCACACCAAAGAGGATAAAAAAGAGGGATTTACTCAAGATATTTACAAGATTACCATCAACTAGGTGGACAAGTTTTAGTTAGATTTTATTTTTTAATAAATTGGTATTTATCATTAAAATTATACTAAATAGGAGTTTGATATCTTTTAGGATTGTTTTTGTTATTCCTTTTCCATTTCTACTTCATATTCAAGTAATTGGTGGATATTCATACCTTATTCTACCAATTAAGAGAAGGGGAGAGGAGAGTTAGTTTAGTTTTAGGCTACAAGGCAAAAAGGCCATAGAATAGTTTTGTTTTCTTCTTACAAACTTCTGTAATTTCTTACTTTTTAATGGAGTTTAGTATTTTCTTCATTATGAGTGAGTAATTTTGTTGCAAGCTGAGCCTACCAATATGCAGGCAATGTGAAGACCTTCTCTAGTGTAATATTTACTCTTTACTTAATATTTTCAATTGATAGTGTGTTTGAGTAATAATTTTCCGTTGAATAATGATAAGTACCAAGGGGAGATTTTTTATCATACAAGATTATAGCAATAAGTACCTAGGAGAGATTTGTTATAGTTCAATCACAAACACACACATGCATACCTTGAGATTGAGGGGGAGAACACCCTTCTCTCAAGAGGAGATAGGTTGCATGCTAAGGGTTTTAACTTGTTTAAATGCTTAACTGAACTTGATGCTTGAATACTAATTTAATAAGTACCTAGGGGAGACTTAAATTAATATTCTTAGAAACCAAGTGAAGCCGAGGGGTAAGATTGGGGAATCTGATTAAGAGACCTTGGATCTATGTATGTAGTCAAGTATATTTATGTATTGCATGGAGGGTGACCTTGTACTGTATGTGGGTAGGAGAAGCTTGTGCTTTTCTTTATTATTTTAAAGTTTTTCTTTACTTTTATTGCTTTTAGTTTATTATATTTCAAACTAACAACCAAACCTTCAAAATTATAGAAGACATTTCTTAACTAGTCTACCAAGGAAACATTCATACTATTTAGACTACTCCTTGTGGGATATGACCTTGTTCTTGCCATTCTACAATTTAACCTTAGTGCACTTGCTAGGCATTACCTTTTAGGAAAAACAACCCAAACCAAACACTTTTCTCACAGGCACAATGCAGTTACCTCTCACTCTCGCATATCCTTCCACATTATTTTTGAATGCCTTCATAATTTTAGTGATGAGATATCCATAATGAAAAACTATTGTGACCTTAGTGAAGTGGTGGAGAATCAGCACCGACCAATTAAGCTGCTTTTCCATAACCATGTGGTAGATTACACAACATTCAAACTATGTATAGCTAGAAAAAGATCATGTCACAAGAAAGAGATACTTAACCACAAGATCATGGCAAGCTTTAGCTCTCCATGACATTCCAGATAATTGAATCTCTCCGAACCCATTATCCTCGGGCAGCTTTTCAATCATCCAATATATTTACAAGTTCTTCATCTCTAGATTTCCTCATCTTTGTATCCTTATGGTTCATCCTCCAGAGATTTCCAATCATCTTGAATGAGACCAAATAGAACTACCCACCTATTTCTATTGCAAGGATGTCTTTAAATCCTTTATTAGTGTAATGACTAGTGTATAAACTCTTCATGATGTCCTTTAATGGTGAACCTTTAAGACATAAGAAGTTCCTAAGATTCTACTCCTTGATGACCCTTTTAAGAAAATCATTCTTCATTATGATGATAATATTTACTTCATAGACAAATCCATATGGTCTATCATCTACACTCGAATTTTTTGGGCTAAAGAAGATCCCTTGGAGGAAGATGACCTTTTCGGTCATTCCAATGCTATTGATATACATGTTCCTTTGAGATTTGTCTCTAAGCACAAATTGGAACTCACTGAGAGTAGAATCTTAATTAATGGATGACATTAAAGATAGATTTGAGAAGGAAACTTTGAGAGAAGAAATCAGGAATTTTAAGAGAAATAAACATTTGCAATTCTTTAGCAAATGTAAGTCTTTCTCTCCAACCTAAGTCCTCCTTTTATAAACTTCTCAACTTCAAAACAATACGTGTCCCTTCACTAGCATAGATTAAAGTGAAGGTGAGATTGAACTTACATATTAACCGACTTAGTAAAATGTTGTAGTTTAGGTAAAAATGGTTTAAATTAAAAAAGTCTTTAAAAAGTAAGATTTTAACTTTACCTCAATAACTTAAACTAATAGATTTACCAAGCTGAGTGAATACGTGTTACCTCAATTAATTCAGCACAACATTGATATTATTTTTTACACTTAGCAATTTTTCTTGAGATTTTCTTCAAATTGGTTTCACCATGCCTATAAGCTCCCTAAGAGTGTTGAACTGCTCCTTTGCTAAAGGCTTTGTAATTATATCAACATGTTGTTCCTTCAATGGAACATACTCCAATTTGACATCTCCTCTTAGTACATAAGACTTTATTATGTGATGTCTTATATTGACATGCTTCATCTCTCCATGTTGAACTAGATTTTTGGATTGGTTTATAGTGCTTTTTTTATCACACATAACTTCAAGGCATTTAGACTACATATCATATCTTCAAGTTACGGCTTAATCCATAGCAGTTGTGCTACGCAACTTCCTTCTGCCATATATTTTGCTTCTGCAGTATTCACCGTGACGTGAGTTTTCTTCTTAGTGTACCATGAGATAAGACATTCTCCAAGGTAATGGCATCAACCTGTGGTACATTTCCTATCAATCTTGCCTCTTCTATAGTTAGCATCGGTGTATCCTCTTGGAGTGAAATCCGACTTTTTTGGATACCATAAACCTGTATCAATATATCCTTGAAAGTATAGGATAATTCTCTTAACAATTGTTAAGTAAGATTCTCTGGGGTTAGCTTAATAATGAGCATAATAGCATACTGAGTATTAAATATCAGGCCTACTAGTTATTAATTAAAGAAGAGAAGGAATTAAACCTCTGATGAACTTACTATCTACAGGCTTACCAGCTTCATCCTTACTCAAGATAGTATCAGTAGCCCTGGGATTTGACATTGGCTTCGAAAGCTCCATGTCAAACTTCTTTAAGACTTCCTTTGCATACTTAGCTAGACTGATAAAAAATTTCATCTTCACTTTGCTTGATTTGCATATCAAGAAAGAAATTTAGCTCTCCCATCGTTGACATGTCAAAATCATTTTTCATTTGCTTGCTGAACTCCTTGCATAGTCCTTCATCAGTTGCTCCAAATATTATATAATCTAGATATATTTGGACTACAAACACATCTCATATACTCTTGATAAATAGAGTTGTATCTGCTATTCCTATTTCATACCTTTGCTGAGTAAAAAGTTGGTTAGCCTCTCATACCAAGCACAGGGTTTTTGCTTCAATTCATACAACGATTTCTTCAACTTGTACACATGTTGTTGAATCTTGACATCTTAAAATCCAAGAGGTTGACACACATAAAATTCCCCATGAATAAAACCCTTCAAGAACGTACTTTTCACATCCATTTGAATAAACTATCTTTTGTTTGTGCTGGCTTGCTCTCCTCTTTAGAAAATCATTCTTTTCCTTAGTAGATGGTCTTCACGGTATCATGAAAGATGAACATGATTTCTTAACACTTGTGAACCCAAACAAACTGGGTTATCAAGAAGATCCGTTCATTTTGGCTTCTCAAGCAAAACAAGTTTTTTACATGTTAGATCCTGCCGATAAGCGGTTTTCAATCGTTTTTGAAGGAAAGAGGCGCATACTAGGCATTGATGATGTGGTTGATGAACAAGAG
>CATIWQ010160248.1:0-25272 GCA_949673415.1 Euphorbia schlechtendalii
ATATATATATATATATATATATATATATATATATATATATATATATATATATATATATATATATATATATATATATATATATTGATTTGAATTATTTGTCATCCAGTAATTTTATTTTGAAGTTCTTAAACTTTATTTATCAGTCCACGATCAAACACCCCTAGGTCTCACTTTTAGACTGAAAAATGTGAATATATTCATAAGTGGGAAAGAGCAGTGTATTCACATGGTTGGATTTTAAATACATGTATTGACCAAAAGAAATGTTTTCATTTTGAACCATGTTAGATTACAAAATACTATTTATCAAAAATAAAAAAAGGTTACAAAATACTGGGGAGCCAAGAGAGCCTGATCGATCATATAGTTGATTAAGCTAATAAAACAATGAAACTTGTCAAGCAATATAGTGAACTTCCTATTCTTATAAATCACCAACAACCAAATATACAGTTCCTATGTGTCACTAAGTTTTTCAATTATTACGGTTAGTCGGTTAGTATCATTAAATTTTGACTAATATAAGATATTGTTAGGGATGAAAGATATTTGGACATGCTTTTGCCTATACACAATAAACATTATATAATGATTTATTGCTATGTGGATGAAACTGTTCTAGTGATATTGACAAGTTGAACTCTTTAACATTGTGAATTGCGTGTGGTTGTTGTGTCATAATATGAGTGGCCTTTGTTGCTGAATCACTTGCGTAGTCTTCAAGACTCTAGAGTCCCTTTTTTCTCTGTGGTTTTCTTGGAGAGGGTTGTTATATGACATGGGTTGTCAGTCATCAAATCTTAATAAGACTAATTTTACAATCCACATAGACTTGTGAGTTATTTTGTCAATCAACACTTTAGCCGAAAGAAATGTTAAGTGCATTTGTTCATCTAGCAAATGATATAATTTTCCTTGAAAGTTGTTTTCTTCAACTCTACGTTCATTGTCATATTGGATTTCCCAAAGTGGGAGCTACATATTGTTGAAAACTACTTGTTGATGGTGGCAAGTTCTTATCTTTGTCAATATATAATATCACCTTCAGTTATACTTTTGATATCTAGTTTAAAAACTTCAAAATAGGTAATGAAACCCCATTAGATTAAAATATTGTTTCTTTGGGTTCATAGTGGGAGTTACAGGTTGTTTGAAAGGCACCCTATTGTTATTAAGGCATGTGTTTATTTTGCAAATATCACTCTCAAGTGAGCTAACTTTTGGATACATTTTTTTACAACTGTAATAGTTGTTGAGCCTGTGGGATAAAATATGTTATCTATCCTATTCTAAATGCACAAGGCTTTCAATAGGAGAATGTAAAGGTGTTGTATTACATCATGGTTAGTATAAAAATTCATTTGAAGGAACGAAGCTATGCCGACAGTTGACATTTTGCATCCTTGTCTTCTACCTAATACCCTCAAGTTCAAAAATTGTGTTGTACTCAAAAGCAGCATTTTTTTCATTCCATTTCTTAGTTTCCACAACCATATTTCCTTTTTTTCAATTTTTATACTCTGAGAAGTCAAGATGATAGAATTCAAGTATACACAATAAGTTAACAATTGGGAAGGATATTTTTTGAAATACTTAGTTTGGCAGGTAGGCGTCCCTTTTGGTGTTAAGCTAAAGAAACTAAAGAAACCTTTTCAGATGGTTCTGAAGTTAGCTTTCAGCAGTTATACAGTTGAGAAGTTTAGTTAACTTGTGGACCCAGTTACCATTGATTCTTAGATTAGGTAGCTAGGTGTCGTATAATCACCATATCAAAATCAGACAACTTTCATCAAAATCTAAAGCGGAAAGGGACTTTTTGGGATAGAACTTGAGTTGCTAATTAAGGAAGATAGTCCTTTGTTTGCAGTTATTGGTAGGAGGAATTATTTCCGCAGCAAGAAGTTATTCACCAATTAAATGTTAGTCAGGACATTCCCTCAACCATTTGGTTCAACTAAGGTCCTGTTTTCTTTAATTGAACTTATTTCAGCGTAAATCTATAAATACGAGTTTTATTGATACAAGTCCAAGAGGACACGGCTTAATTATTGATGGCAAAAGCCTACATGAGTAGGTAAGACATTGTTGATGCCATGAACATAGACTTGTTGGCTATTCTTAGACTCATCTAGTTCCTGTTCTTGCATTCGATTTATTAATTTTCGTAAATTTATTAATTTGAGATCCGGATTGTCATGTCATGATCATGTTATGTTGTCTTTTTTACATCATGTGTTATAATTTACTGCTATCTAATGAAAATATGTACTTCACATGACTCAAAAACTGAGTTCTTTGAAATACAGAATATATATATATTTTTCTACGTCCGATCCTTTGTGTAATTTCGCACGGAACATGTGTGCATTGGGGTAGAGAGAGAAGGAAAGAGAGAGCAGTGTTAACTGTTTTAACTTAAGAGTTGAAGAAAAGGGGAGAAGTAGGAAAAACAGTTAGGCATCAAATGGTTGGAAGATGGCTTTCCCTCACTGTTCTAACAAGCAATTTCTCCTACTTGGAGAAGGGTAGGCCAACGGTCATATAATATTACCCTCACTCCAATTTTTGCTTTTTTTATGACCATTGTTTTCTGTTATTTAGGTCTTTAATTTCAATTTCACTCTTACTTTCCTTATTTATTTTTGTCATTGTTTATGGTTCAAATTTGATTGCTATATTAAAAAATGGGTATGATTGTCTACCAAAAAAATGGATATATTTGTTCTTTAATTATAGGTGTAATTTTCTAATTTGATGCGATTAACAATAGTTAAGATATGTCTATCCAATTATGCCCAATGATGGTTTTTTTTATTGGTGTAATTTTCTTGTATTGATGAACTCTAGTAGCTTTTCTCTTTCTAATGAGAATTTATGAGGCTATTCGAATCTATTACTTTTCAAGTTAAATTTGGTGTGGGATCACGTAACTAGTGAAAAAAAGTCTAATTTTTATTTAAGAAATATGAGCATATAATTTTTTGAGGTAGCTGTGGGTTCGAATTCACGATCACCCTCAGTTTCCTTCTTCGATTTTGGAGGAAGTTGTAACCACTGGAGCAAGTCTAGTGGTTAGTCAAGTTTTTTTATGTTTGCGTATATGTTTATAACAAATTGATGGAGCTTGATTACTAGTTTCTTTAATGACGGGGGATCAACGAACTAAGTACGTACCCAATGAATCCACCAGATTGTTCTTGAATTTACTTTAAGGTCATTTGTGTCGTGCGGAGAGTTCGTAAGCATAAATTCGAAAATAAGTTAGAAGCTCATATTTTTCCAACAAAGAATATTTGATCCGGGACAGATTAACATATTGGTAGAGCTAGGAATTGTTTTTTGGTTCATGAGCGTTGCTAAAGCAAATAAATTAATTCTTCATGCACACAGCACTCTAGCCAAATGTTACTTTAAATCACTTGCTTTTAATTATACGTGATGTTGGAAACTGAAAGAGAGCTAAGCATCCCACACAAACAACTCCATGGACAACTAACACAAAAATATTATTCATAATATCTTAGAGTTCTTTGATGCACGTATCCCACATTAAGCAAATTAATACAATGTGGCACAGCACAATTGATATATAAGCCAAATAACAGAATTGTGTTTTTGTTTTTTTTTTAAAAAAAAAAAAAGACTTAAAGTTTGATTAACTAAAGCCATCTATTGGAAAGTTTTTTAGTAATTTTCTCATTCGTTGTTAAGAAGAGGGAGACCAAATATTTGACTAAAATGAAACAGTTAAATGAGGCTCAACGTTTACTCGTGCACTTCAAATTTTGTAATAACTTGACTTCTTGAAGAAAACTTTATTATAGTTAGGTCTGAATGCTGATCATAACTTATATATTAACTCTAATTAATTCTCTTAAAATTAAATTAATTGCTTTGGTTCATGTTTATTAATTACCTCACAGTCTTAGAAAGTTCAACAACCTAATGTATTTGCATAAAATAATGCCTAAATGTGTACTTATCAAATATTAAATAAAATTTAAACAAATCCTTCACGTTATATTGTTAATTAGGGTAAGTAGTCAGCCTTTTGGTAACTAGCACACTAACAAACTTCGATCTAATTTATTGATTTTACTTCAATATTTTATAATCAATTCATAGAGTAACAATAATCTTACTAATTATTAACATATTTAACGTATATAATAACTAATGCACATACCTCGCTGTTAAATTTCCGAACACAGCAATTGATGCCGATGAATTTAGTTTGCGAGTGATTACAGTTTTGTGATCAATGGTGTGAAAACTCCTTAAACCTAACCCTGCCTAACTTATATAATTGAGTTCTTTGATGATTTTCTTATTTTTAACAAACAAATAGTTAAGTTGCTCAAAAGTTATACCATTAATTCAATGCGGTGGAGGAAATAAAGTAAACATTAGATTGCAAAACCTAAGCTAACAATAGAATAAAATTATATAATCTGAATTACCAAATATAAGTTTCAAACAATATATAATATACTTATATAAGATACAAAGAAATTACTATATACTTTGTAAACATTAGGAACGCAAAAAATCATCATATCGAAAAAAGTACTTGTGTGTTGAAAATTTATTGAATAAGTTCCACAAGATCATGTCCGTTTTATGAAAATTTATATCGGGGGAGCTAGGATCGTGGTACTTGGATTATCAACATATACAAATTCCGTTGTGCTATCTCAAAGTAGTACACATGACAAAATTGAATCAGATATGCCAATACAATTTTCTTCAAAAAAAAAAAAAAAAAAAGATGCCAATACAAAATGGGTTATTTTTTCTCATCTTTATATTTGATATTTTTATAAAGAAAATGGAAATAGTTAAAAAAATTTAAGAGGGGAGGGGTTGGGTTATAAGTAGAGGAGTGTAGGTTAGAAACTAGAGAAGAAGAAGACGTTGAAAGAAGAACCAACTGAATTTCCCTTCCTTCCATTTAAGCAACCTCTCTTTCTAATTAGCCTCCACGTTTGCATCAATGGCTGCTATCCTTCGTTTTCTTTCTGCTCTCTAACCAATTCTCTCCTCTTTATTTATTCTGCCTCCTCTCAAAACTCCTTTTCACTTTCATTTCAGATCTGCCTTGGTTAGGGTTTCCGTTTCGGTTTCTTTTGCTTGGGGAAAAAGAAGGCGAAGAATAAGAGATTAGAGATATGTGTAGTCGGGGCCATTGGAGACCGTCTGAAGATGAAAGGCTTAGAGAGTTGGTTGAACTCTATGGCCCTCATAACTGGAACGCCATTGCTGCTAAGCTTCAAGGCCGTTCAGGTTTGTTTCTTTACTCTCTTTTTTGTCTTTCATGTCCAAACCCTAACTAACTTTTTTTTTCTATAGAAAAAATAAATTTGAATAGTTTTTGAAATATTATTTATTTGGTGTTAGATCAAACAAATTGATACGATCAAACATGATATATGTACATATTTCAGATCGACTTTGGGTATAATAATACTAAGACAGAGTAAAAGTTGTATTTAATCCTGGTTCTCCTTTAAAAAACATTTACTAATTTTTTAGTCTATACAATTGTAAGGTTTTGATAATTGTAGCGCCTTTTGGCTACGATATATATTAGGCATATCTTTGTCATATCGACATCATTCACTAATCACTTAATTTCTGCGAAGTGGAGTCGGTTCACTGGGAGTGTGAGATATGCCTACCAGATTTTGCAAGTTAGATACTAGGGCCAAATCAAAGTATGATAACTTAATAAAGAAACTTAAATAAACACTATTCCGAAGCATTGCTTATGCCCTAGAATTTTAAGGGCATAAGCAATACTTTGGTTTAGCCAAAAACAGATTTGACTGCGGGAAGTTCTCGTATTGCACCTCTAACCTCTAATCTTGTCCTGCATATGTATGTATATGTATGTGTGTGTCAGCTATTATGTGACTAATTAGACAAAATTAATGAATGAGTAGGGAAAAGCTGTAGATTGAGATGGTTTAACCAACTCGATCCAAGAATCAATCGAAGTCCATTTACAGAAGAGGAAGAAGAAAGACTTCTAGCATCCCACAGAATCCATGGGAATAGATGGTCAGTGATTGCAAGGCTATTTCTAGGTCGAACCGATAATGCGGTGAAGAACCATTGGCATGTTATTATGGCTAGAAAATGTAGGGAGAAGTCAAGGCTTCAAGCTAAAAGAGTAGCTTCTCATGACCACTCTAAACATCACCATCATCGTCATAGCGATATTCTCCTTCTCGATTCTCACCCCGACAATAATGTTTCATCATTTGTCGAAAGATATTACGGTCGCTACCATCCTTACTCGCATGCTAGTTTTCCTTTTTGCCAAGCCAGTGCTATCCCAACTCTCCATTGGAAAGGTACGTAGGTTATTAAATAGTCTACTTTTTTATACTTCTCTCTATAAATGATTATTTAGGGCACAACAATGTTTTTTGCTCATTTAGATCTTACATTTTGATTTGTGAGATTGGATTTAGTTACATGTAGTTCTTGATATGCAATATTCAAGTTTGAAAATTGTACGACTGCAAAATCAGAGTTCATGCATGAGAGAAATATTTAAGTTTACGTACAATAAGATACATAATTAAGATTCTATTGTAACTTTTATAATTTTGTAAGACCAAGTCTTGCCGTATATATAATATGGAATATTCCATACTATAATTGTTTGCACGTACGATTTTGTTTAATTATGTTCAATTGTTGCAGGTAAAGAAGAGAAGATAGAGTTTTACGATTTTCTACAAGTAAATACAGAATCAAGCAAAAGTGAAGTAATAGATAATGCTAAAAGAGATGATATTGAAGAAGTTAATCAACAAAAACACACCAAAACCGGTTTGCCATTCATCGATTTTTTATCCGTCGGTAAATCTTCACAGCAAGGACCTCTTGTCATCAATGCCCAAAACTGATAATTTCTCTAATATCTCCATTAACTTAATGATCAATCTAATTGACCTGAATACATATATACACATCATTATTGTAAGCATAACCACATAGAACTAGAATCCTATATATATTGAGTGCATCGACATTTACGATGCATCTATATGGTATGCTAGATGGATGTACAAAGAAGTTCGAAAAACTTATTGAGTACTGGGGTTCGAGTTACTTGTTTTTAAAAGCTAGTCTGTTACTATAAATATAACTATATAATAGTGTAAATTAGCAGAATTTAAGAAGCATGCAAAATTGCATGCACATATGTAGAAAGCACAAGCTTTATGCAATGTATCATTCAAGATCATGCAAATCATTGTTATGATCATTTTCTGTTTATTTATTTAAATTTAATTTTATAAAGGCATCTCTATATGAATATATTATATACATGTTCCTGTAAATAAAAGTAATTTTTTCCTTCCGATATCTTATGTATAGAGTGAGCTCATAAAGCTTTCTAAATACTCGGGTTTTATTTGCAGCTGATCTCTTAAATTTCAATCAATGATAAAATCATAGGAAAAGCTCTATACATAGCCTAATCAACATGTGTTAACCTTAGGTGTCTGCCATTAAAAATTTGGAATTAGATTGATAATAATGAAAAAATCACCTAAAATGACCAAAATGATTGACGGTGAATTCATAAACTAATGTTTTATATTTTCAATATTTGAACTTAAATTCTGCTTTAACTCAATCTTTAACATTTTGGGAAATTCAGGGAAACGCATTGAAATAACTTTGGATTTGGAGCATAAAACTTACAAATCTTACAAATTCTTGATTCTTAAGTAAGAGTTTTCCATTACAAATCGTACAATTTTTCTATTTGAGGCTTTAGTGTTTTTTGTGAGTTTTTTTAACAAGATCCTAACTTTTTTTTGCATGCTTATATTTTACCATGCAATATGCTCAAAAGCGATAAAGGGGTATAAAGCGCATGAACTATGCGAGAACATTATATTGCTTTTATATCAAGCAAAAAGAGGTAGAAAGTGAAAGTCAATGCAATGGTTGTGTTGTATACTCGTTTAACCCAAGAATAAAAGCGGACTTAACTAGCATAAAACACAATGTGTGTTTGCAGAGAATCCTCGAGGGCATAAGCAATTATAAAGCGTACATAAGCACCTTACACTGTTGCTATACCACACGTATAAATGCCCGGTGTGTGCTTATTGAATATCTTTGTGAACTAGGGATAAAATAACAAAGAGCACATAGCATTTTTATTTAGTGAGTCAAGCTTTGTTATATTCAGGTCAAATGCATCATTTCCCTCTTAACTTGGTAACAAAACTCAGATAACATCCTTAACTTGTAAAAATATTAGATACCCCATTCAATTTGGTAAAAGCGAACTACATAGTCACCTCAACGTCAAGTGTAAGAATCTGATTTGTTAAACTTTCAAAAATAGTATCATTTTTTTATTTCTCTCACCAAACAGAAATCGATACGTGACGTTGAGACGGCAAACTGATACATTATTGGCAAGTACGATCCTTTTTAAAGTTAGAAGTTACATAAATGTTGGGACACTATATGTTTTTCATCAAAATATGATGTATTAAAATTTCTTATTTGTGGGAAAATATAAAAAAATTATAAGATGTAAATTTAGTTAAAAGATACAACACAAGATCTAAATAAGGGCATAGATAGATGACTTTGCCCTAAACTATTACACACAACATTATTTTATTTATTTAAATACAGAAAAAATAACAGTCAACCAGACAAACTAAGGTAGATAGCAGTCGCCACACCAAGCGCGTAAACTCCAATCGCCGCACCCACCAAGTCCTTTCCCGATCTCGTAACCGCTCCAATTCCCACAATCCCGGCTGCTCCGATCGGGACTCTCGCCATAATCGCCTTCCCGGCGTTTCCGACAATGGTTTCCGCGTACAGAACCACCGCCCACTCATTAAACTGTGCCGGTCCGAGAATCAGCCCCTCTTCCTTCTGTTTATGCTGACGAGTGACGAATCGGAGAGCTGAGTCGACTTGGAAACGAGTTGGGGGAGAGGGGACCCACTTGAGAATGAGCGGGTGTATGGACACGGTGGCGTGGATATGGTTGGAGGCTGTTCGGAGCTGGTACGGCAACACCCCTTCAAAAGCATGTTGAGTTAGAGAGAGGCAGTGAGTGTAGGCTGAGTCACACGCCGAGTTGAACTCGGGTGAGTTGGTGAGTGAGGTTTTGACTCGTTTGGAGGCTGATATTCCCATTCCTGAAAAACTCTGGTTTTTGCTGTGGATATTATGTTGTGGCGGATCGCTTTTTTCACTTGGCGATTATCTTATTTAAGTGAACAAAAATAAAATCTAAAATTTGTATTTTTCATTTTGAATTTTAACACAAAGATAAAATAAATTGAATCAAGGAAATTCTTTACTATAAGCAGCTAAAAAATTATTTAAATTAACCAGCTTATAATTATTAAAAAAACTAAATATAATAAGTAGAAAAGCAATTTTTCGTTTGTAAAACTAAATGAAGTATATCTATTATAAAACTTTCAGTTGTGATAAGCTGCTTAAAATGAGTGACAAAAATCAGTTTATTTAACTTATAAATTGTTTATAATGAAAGTTATAAGTCATCATAACACATTTCAAAATGTGCTTACAAGTAAAACATTCAATTTGACTAATTTATAAACAATGAGAAAATGATTTTTTTTCTTAAACTTATAACAAAAAAAGTTCATTCCAGGTTGCATATTAATAATTATACCAAAATCAGCTCAATATTTATAGAAAACATAGCCTAAATTAATTCTAAACACAATGACATGATCAATAAGCCAAGAGTTGGCTTAAAAATAATAAAACAAAAATCAAGCTATAGGTTGTAAACAGTGAAAAGAAACTACAGATGAAACCTGGGACATTGGTAGTTAACAAAAATTAAGGAACATGTTTTCATTTGAAGATTCTTCAATCTTCAGAATAGAAGAGCAAAGCCAAGCAAATTAGGACATCTGTCAGCATCAAGCCCACCACATCAAACACAAATTTTGGAGCAAATAGACCCCACACCTGCGAAACCCCAACACACAAATTACCCAATATATAAACACCGCCACAGGAAAAGCTTAGAAGGCCAACTCATTCTCCACTAAGGAGAAATCCCATAACGGGGAATGATCAAGTTCAACCATTCCCTATATAGTATATCCGTAAAATAAGATTCTCTATATTTGGGAAATTCCGTTTTAAGGAATGGTTATTATATTAATATTTTTTTTAATTTTGATTTAATTTAATATATTTAATATTTTTTTATTATTGGGAATAGATTTGATGTAAAGAAATTAATATAATAATAATAATAAAATATTATTACTTTATTGGAATTTGAAATGGGAAATGGAAAATGAGGAAGATGGTTGAAGTAAAAACACAGTAAATCCTGCAAAATGGGATTTGGAGAATGGAAAATGAGGAAAATAATTGGACATGCTCTAATACCCCTAGCCTCCCTAAAAAAGCAAAATATTGTGGGGAGCATTTGCCAAGAATGCATAGCGTGTAATCCGCCACAAAAGAAGATACACATTATACTTCCCAAGAGCGGTACTAAGTAAAATGATGCGGTGGATAATATTTCTGTTAACTTCTTTTAATTGCGCAATTGCACTTACATTAAACAGGAAGAAAAATATCCACCCATCATGGATATGACTAGAACCTGAAATTTTCAATGGTACTAATTCAGTTTAAAGTCTAAACCACTGTGATAAGGCATTTGTAAAATGCCTTAAATTATAATTCTAATGAAGAAATCCTTCGTTTCTCAGTGACGTCCTCAGCGTTACAAAATCCAAGTCGATTTCACACTGAAATTATAAATAGAGAGGAATAGATAGAACTTGCCATTAGATGCCTCCTTTGAATAGTGACACACAATATAGTCGCTGTCACCGTGGCAGTTGTGATGAGTCCATATGTCATATACATCTGAAACATTCAACACATTCTTTCATTCTCACATTTACTCCCTCCAGTAGTCCATTTAGCCAAAATATGAAAACCCATAATAGTAGTCCATTTCAAAATTCCACAATTCTTTTCTATTTTTCTTCCATGTATACCCTTAATTACTCTTGGTATTTCCATTGTATTAAATGCACGGTTTTTAAAATTTTCAAGGGTAGATTAGTACTTGCATACCCTTATTAATTGTTTTATCAAAAAGTGTGAAATGTGTAAGAGGACTTTTAAAAAACCGGAAGGAGTAACTTAATCCAAACTCATTGTTCGGGCACTCGATAAGAGAATTCAGTGTCAGTTACGCCCTTAAAGGAATGTCGTTGCTAATATAAACAGAGAATGAACTCACCTGGGACAGCTGTGAAAAGACAGAAGAACTTTTCTTAGCGTTGGTCTGGCCCGACAAATGTTGGCGCATAACAAGAACTGGAAGCCCGAATATAGGAAGAATGATGGAGAACCCAAAAGTTTCAATGGTTAGAAGGATTGCCTGGCGAATAAGGATGAACTCGTCAAACCTGGAAAACACGGCACAAGATCCAATTATGTGGTATAATCCATAGTAACTGCTGGTTAATCATAACGTAATCCCAAGAGAGCTTGCAAGTGTAGTTATTAACACCCAAAGACTCACCCAACAAATGCAGCACCATATCGCAGCCCGTCAAAAGCGCACCTAAAAAGTAGTTACAGTGACCGTTATGAAACAGAGGTATATAATACATTAACAATGCTACTGGTCTAAAGATGATCTAATGATGTGGGTGTTGGAAAATAGGAGGAGAAAAATAAAATAGAAGGGAGATAACTAAATTAAATTTCATAATTCATCTCAAATAAATAACACATAAATTATTCTTTACAAAGGCCCACAAAAGCTAATAATATCACTCACTAATCCACTAATCAATACTACTAACACATTATATAACTATACTAAAACTTGTAAAGTTCACTAACTCATCAACTAAAAATGTGTCATTACTTATATGATCACATTTCTAATAATAAAATATTAACAGATTTTGAAGCATAATTTAACAATGGGGAGCAACTTGCTAAACCTGGGGGGAAAGAAACCAAATCAAAATCAGATAAAGCATTCATAAGGAGCATCAAAGTAAATAATAAGCATATTATCTTACCAATGACCTGTGGCGAAAAATAGACACATGGCTAAGAGATTCCACTGCGTTACTGCCAGGGGACTGAAACTCAAATTTCTAGCTCTGCCGCTTATCATGTCTTCTTCTGAACTTTCCAATCTCATTATACAATACCCTGCAAATACACTTTCATGTACATTCAGAGATCTAAGTGAACAGAAAAAAATAACAATGAATCATCTAAACTGATTGTGAATATAGAAGACTAGAGTTAATTGAATAACTGAAGGGCAATTCAGCAATCTAAGATAAGTTGGAGGCTATAACAAAGAAGAAGCACCTCCAATAACTGATGCTATTGCGACCAAGGAACCTTGTTTTCCTGACAGAACAATGACTGTTGGGCTCCACGCAGACAACATTGCCACAGTTTTCATCATCAAGCTGGATTTTCCATCTGAAGTTTTCTTTTGGACAAAGAGTTGACTAAATGCAACTATCAGTTGACCCAGGCCAATAACGTACACTATCCTGGGTATAAGACTTCTTCCAATTCCTTGAAGCAACAGAGCGAGACTCGATATGTTACTTTCAGATACCCAGAGTATTCCTACGAGTATGTAGCTTAAAATAGATCCCATGACAATATACTTCCAAATTCCACAACAGTAGCTTCTAGCGACAGTTCTGTACAGAAGCCATGCTAACAAAATTAGAGCTAAACTTGGTCCCATTTCAGACATATACTTCCATACTGAATGACCTGGGACAATCCACAACATCCATGTGGATGATACACTCATAAATGCCGAAGTAGCAGCCTGTTTTGATAGCCCAATGTCAATGCTGAATCTAAGAATTGTGTTGAGCAGAAGAAAAGTAACTGCCTGCATAAAAATCCCTCAAAAAGTCAGCATGAAAAAACCAATAGTCAAGCTCGCGATGCTCAACGAAACAATGACAGGTTTCAAGGACATACTTCAAATAGCATCTTCCTTTTCATGACTGAATATCGTAACTTGGCTATGCCGATTGTGGCCAACAGAAAGCTTGCAACTTTTCCTTCTTCCACTGGGGTCGAGATTAATGGAGAAAAACAAGTTTCAGCAGAAGCAAGGGAAATACAGAAAAGTATTCTTAAAAGCTGATAGATCAGAACTTACAAATGTAACTATTGGAAAATAAGCTGCATATGCGTATTGCCATGACAAAGAAAGCAAACACTGTATCGAAGGAAATCGCAGGACTTCCGAAAGAAGGACAAAAATGTAACTTATTTTCCCATACAATAGCAAGTAACATCAGGAAAATTGATATCAACATGATTACAAAACCAGCGCCCATCATCTTCAAATTGAACTCAGTCCATTTGGAGCGTGCTAGCTCTGCAACATTTGATAGAAAACTGAAGTAGTTATTTATTTGCCTGGTAAGAGCAGGCAACAGAGCATCGCAGCTTTCATTTTTATGCAGTAATATATTCCGAGTTTTTGACCAATTCTCTACTGCCTGATTATATATAGTGGATATGTCTAACAAGTCTTCAGAGGAAAACCCAATCATTGATGAAGCTGAATAGACATCAATGTATCGTTTGACCTACAAAAGATCTCACAAACTGTAAGATGGATGAAAGCGGAAACAAGAATGCCTAAAAAAAGAACTTGCAATCTGCTGCAGAAAGTAAACCATATCAATATATTCAGTTATACTACATATATAGATCATGCATTTTGGAGGACACAACATCATAGCTAGCATATTTTATATTCCAATGACTATGATGTCTAATATCAACCATAACCAAATCAACCGTCTCCTGCCAAAAAAAATTGAAAAATGGACAATCCAAATACTTTCCTATTGATTGTAATATCGTGTTCGCCATCATCCAAATCAATATCCCAATTTTGTAAAATTGCCACAAATTACATTGCTAAGGAGAAGCATTGAGTTATCAAATATCCACCAGAAATTTTTCTCCATAATGCAAAAATGTAGTTTACAGGATGCCGACTGAAGCACCAAGAGTTTATGTATATGAAGAGTTCACTAAGCCAATGGAAGAAAGCTTTGAACTGTTCACAATGTCTAAGGTGAGTAACAAACTTAATCTAAGTTTTTATTCCAATCTTGCCCAAGAGCTTCTAACAGAGGCAAACCGTACCAACTCCAGCTCCCACAACCTATTATAGTCGGGAAATTAAAGGAAGGTGGTTGTTAGGAAAGGGTTAAGGAATAGTAATTCAAATAAGAGATAGGTTTTAGGGTTTATTAAGTAATATATAAAGAGAAATAGTGATAGACTAGGCGGCAGCTTTTTTAGGTATTGTATTTTGGGTCTCAACAGTGTTGAGAAGGGGTATATCCCGTGGGAGCTTTGCTCTGGGTTTATTAGTGTCTTCTTTAGTTTTGGTTCTTGTAATCTCTTCTATTGAGACTTTGATTCAGTAATACAAGTTATTGTTAGTGTGTTTTTCTGTTATTCCATCTCATTTCTCTATCATTTGGTCCGACCGGCTGGATGACAAAAACCGCCGGAGAAGTGGATCCAAGGGTCCAATCCCAGTTTGATGCTCAAGAACAAAGGTTGGCAAAAGTGGAACAAGATGTTGTCAACATTCTTCGTGAACAGAAGAGAACCAATGAGTCACTGGAGGGGATACAAGCTCAACTATCCTTTTTCATGAGGAAAATGTAAAAGAAGCCCTATGAAGAAGAGGACCTTACTGAAAATGCAAGAATCGAAGGGGAAATAGGGGTTGAAGGTAGTTCCGGCCATCAGAGTAGGGAGAGGCGTATAGTGGCTACTCCAGCTTCAAGGCGCCACCTTGAAATGGGAGGCGGAGAAAGTTCGGGCAACCTAGTGCCGGCTAAAACGAAAGCAGGTGGAGGCGTGAACCATTTAGGGAGGAAGATTAAGCTTCCATGGTTTGATGGAACAGATCCAGTGGGGTGGCTCACTAGAGCGGAGATGTACTTTCAAATTAATTCAACCACGGAGGAGCTATGGGTAGCAAATGCGAAGGTATTTATGAAGGAGTAGCGATTCACTGGTTTAAAATCCTCAGTGAAGCTTCATCTCAACTCACTTGGGAAGTTTTCAAAGAAGAATTAATTCAAAGGTTTAGTTACTTAGAAACTGATAACCCTTATCAAGAGCTAGCTTCTATGCAACAATATGGGTCTGTTATAGAGTTTATTGAAGAGTTTGAGTTTGTGGCTTCATTAGTGCCAAGACAACCCGAGATGCAGTATGTGGGTTATTTTTTGAGTGGGTTAAGGGAAGAAATTAAAGAGAAGGTTGAGATGCACTTTCCGGTGACACGATTGGCAACCATGAGATTAGCAAGAAAGGCTGAGACTTCAATAGAAAGAGAAAAGGGGAGCAGCCAAGGTGGTGGAAGCAGAGCTGGTTCTTGGGCAGTACGACAGAGGAAAGGAGGCAATCACGTGATCTCAAGCACATGGGGTGATTCAATGAAAAATGAGAGTATTTCTATTAATGAAAATAAGAGTTGGGGTGGGCCTAATTCTTGTGCTTCATTCAATGTGAATTTGGAAAGCCCAAAGTCTTCTACCATTTCTAATAGACTTGAGCAGCAGTCCGTGCTACGCAACATGGGTGCAAAACATATCTCACAGAAGGATTGGGAGGAAAGAAGAAGGAAAGGTCTTTGTTTTAGGTGCGCTCAACCATATTCTCCTCAACATCGGTGTCCCGAAGGAAAACTCGGAATCCTTCTTTTAGCTGACGATGAAGACGTTAATTGCGAAGGAGAAATTGTTCTAGCGGAGGGTGAAACTGCAGTGGAGGAAGATGAGCTTCAGGGAAGGAGAGGAAGTTGTCAGGAAATTAATTCAGAGGGAATTTGGCAAGGTCGAGGTGGCTATGTGGGAGGATGAAGTTTAAATTAAGCCTCAAACTCGAGTCTTGAGGACAAGACTGTTTAAAGGGGTGGGCAATGTTAGGAAAGGGTTAATGAATTAAGGGTAGAATAGTAATTCAAATAAGAGATAGGTTTTAGGGTTTATTAAGTAATATATAAAGAGAAATTGAGATAGACTAGGCGGCAGCTTTTTTAGGTATTGTATTTTGGGTCTCAACAGTGTTGGGAAGGGGTATATCCCGTGGGAGCTTTGCTCTGGGTTTATTAGTGTCTTCTTTAGTTTTCGTTCTTGTAATCTCTTCTATTGAGACTTTGATTCAGTAATACAAGTTATTGTTAGTGTGTTTTTCTGTTATTCCATCTCAGTTCTCTATCAGTGGTCTGCGTTGAAGATCAAAATGATGATTATTCAAATGGAGCATCATGTACTTCAAACTTCTATAACACTAAAGAGGGAGAAAACTACCTGCCAGGAATTGATGCAGAGAGTATTGACATAATTCCACAGCCATTCTTGCAATTCTGAATGATCTTTGCAACTCCCAAGTCCAATTCCCTCAAATTTCCATGTACCGGCACCTAAAGCATATAGCTCAGGATTAACTCGCCCAATGCTGGAAACAAATAAAAATATTCTTGAGCATTGAATAGTTCTTGCATCAAGCAAGATATGAGACAATGTAGTGAAATATATGCAAGCTACACCCAAAGAATGCAAGTTCAGCGGAATCGGCACAATAATTCATTTTGAAAAGGCAAAAAACAGATGTGCAACTGAACTAAATTTTAGAAACAATATGCTAATACCAAAGTAGTCAAAGGCGCGACTAGGCTTTCGGGCGAGCCCTTGCGCCTTTAGGGGTTTTAGGCTAAATTTTGCGCCTACAGCACCCCAAGGCACGCCTAGGCGGCTAAAAAGCCCAAAGCGCAGCCTTGCGCCTTGAGTGCGCCTCAGCGCCTTGACTACTATGGCTAATACAACTGAGACGCTGACAGACAATAAATTAATAATCCAAACCCTTCAACACATATGCTAAATAAAACCTTAGAGCATAAAACAGCCCTAAGCATATTCCAGCAGCAGTCATTTGAGATACCAGAACAGAATACAAAGTAGAATAGAAAATTTAATTTAGTTAATCAGTTCCAAAACCACCACACAAAAATAGAAAGAAAGCTACATGCATACTGATTTTAAAATAAATCAAGAGATGCTTACACGGCACCTTCCAAAAGGAAAGGAGACACCAAGTAAAGCTGACACGGTTACTGCAAAATCAAGCTGCAGATAATTAACTGAATTAGTTCCTTTTATATAATGCAAATTATTTTCGTGACAAGTGAATATGAACCCAATCCAGAAATAAAAATCACCTGTTGGATGGAGCTAACACACATGTTCTTCTCAACCTGAAATCAGTACAGAGAATTCACTTTCAAATAGTTAAATTAAATTTATGACGTGCTAACATTATATCAGTCTGTTAACTTTCCAATGCAGTTCTATTTGCTTATAAGTTGATATGGATAACTAAGATAAATCATTGGCCAAAACAAACAATGTCCGAGCATTCTAAAGGTTTGTTTGGATCATTTTTATGCCCGTCACGTTCTTTAACTTCTGATAACAAAAGTTACTAGTTAAAATAGTAATATGTAATTTAACAAAAAGATAGTGGCAATACCGAATCTTGTATGCAAGATGAAGTATCGAGTTCAGATGGAATGGAAAACAATGGCTGCCTGAAACTCATGGCAAAAATTGATGTTTCCACCTGCACGATATTAATGATCAAGCATCTGTTACTCAAATAAATAAATAAAGCAAACCTGGAAGAAAAGGACAAATCAAATTTTGATAAGATAAGATAAAGTGATACACAACACACCTCTTCAGCACTCCCCCCACCATGATCGCCATTCAAGGTTTGCCCATGGTCACCCATCACAAGCAAAAGTGTATTTTCATGTTTGCCACCTGGACCAGAATGGTTCTCCAGCTCTTTGATCACTTTCTAGAGGATAACACATAGCAAAATTGAAGTGCATAAATTTGGTAAAGCAACACCTAGCAGGTGTAACACTCAAAGTTAGGCATGCCACTAGTAGCCTACAATTTGAATGATATAATATAAGGAGGATTCAGAAGCAACAACCCAACCAGACAGACTTGCTGACACACTTTTTACTTCTACAGATATCAGCTCCACGCTCAAGCCTCAAAGTCAAAAGATTTTTATACCTAAGTATAGATATCTTAATAGCCTAATAGGAAAACAAAACCCATTTGACTAGAGAAATTTTACTATCTTTGATGATTGGAATAACCCCACTGCAATAAGCTAATGAATTTTCTGACAACAAAGCACAACTTAAGCTCGTTCCAACATCTCCTTCAGAAAATAGATATCATAAGTCATAAATTTAAATCATTCACACAGGTTTCTGCTTCTTATGGTTGCATCTGGTGAAAAAGACATAAAATTGTTGACTCAAATGTTTTAATATCATGATTGAAAAAGTTGAACTGAATATAAGTCAAATTTAGCAATAAAGGGCAAAGAACATTTTGTTGTAGTAGGGACTGGAGGAATTATAAAATTCAGGCATACTGTTACAAGTACTAGCCTACTACTAGGATGCGATTTCCTGATACTCAAGAAAGCCAAATGTAGGGAAATACAATATCAATTTGATTAAAATTAAAAACTACCTCTAGAATGAGATTGTATTGCTCCAACTTTTCTATCATTGGATTGGAATCAACACCAAATATATGTCCAGCATGATCCTGTTACACAAATACGACAAGAAATCAGTTCCCTTATACAAGCAGAGGCATGCGAATTTTCTCACGTCAAATAAAACCCTAAGGAACTTGATCAACAAATTTGGAAATACATATAACACTATTGTCAGCACTGAGGCAAGTTGGAGCAAGAAATTCTAACACAGAGTGTGTGTGTGTGTGTATGTGTAATCAGCAGGTTTGAAGTGCATCTAATAAGGAAGAACTCAATGTATTCATCATTCCTAATAATTTCAATTGAATCAGAGTTCTGCCTAAGTAACTTATGTTATCAGTCATCATACTTACAAATAGAAAATGTTTTCACAGTAAGATCTGAAATTGGCAACTATATAAATTTAGTATCAAATACAGTGAAGATTAGTTCTTCACAAACCGATATACTATATATAATATAGGGCCTGTTTGGTATTGTTTTTTAAGCTGTTATCCCAATAAGTTGCTCTCACAAACTTTTTATAGGACTACATATTTTGACTTTAAACAACACATTTTGGTCCTTCATACTTTTTAATTAGGAACTATCTGACTTGTTTTTATTCCAAAATCAACTTTGCTGCTTATAGGAAAAGCTTGAAAATGGAGCTTTTCAGAAAAGCGGCTTGGGAAAGCACAGCCAAACTGGCTCATAGTATATGCTTTTAGTATCAAATACAAAGAAAACTATTCCTCCACGAAACAAGCAATCAAGCGGATAATTTTACTGTTTAGTTAAGTAATGGCAACGTAAGCACATAGAAGGCATAGGCATAAATCTATCCATACTGCAGAAGTCCGTCTACAGAAACAATTGATCAACGCAATATAATCATTCACCAATAAGATGCCTTCAGTCTTACCACACCAAGAAAATGGGCAATAAGAACATCCCAATCTTCTTCATGTAAGGAAGGAAATAGATGGTCAATGCATCCATTATCTACCTGAAATAATAAATCATTGACACGCTCAATAGAGTACTATATTAAACATAAATAGCAAATGAAATCTATTAAAAGCAGAAAATGCGTAGTCATGACAAAATAGCATACCGTGTGCAGATCTTTAACATTAAAAGATGGGTAAGGATAAGATTTATTAAAATGATGAGGAAACAATTGCACCCATGTGTCATCTCCCATCATCAATACTCGTTTCCCATTTAAAGCCAACTGCAATAAGGATTTATCTCATAAGAAATATTGAAAAATTGAAGAACGATAATATAGTAGAATGCAAAAACAAATATCCGAGAACAAAGCAATCTAGTTGAAAATACATGAACGAAAATTTTTAACCTGATGTATAAAGTTATCTTCAACAATTGCAGGGGCACCAAAGCTATTTCCTACATCAATGAAAGTTGGAAGTCCGCCTGTTGTCAAGCCCTGAAAGTTACATGAGAGAAGGAAGTAGAGTACACTTGTTTGTTAACAGAAGTAATCAGAAATGAAAGGAGGAATCGAACCAACAATTTACTATGAGTAGACCTTCAAACGTTGAAGACTAGTGGTGGGAGGATCTGCAATAGCTTTGAAAATCTTGGCAGAAGATCCTTGTTTGAATGCCATCTTTTGCAGGACAGGGAGTCTGTCCATCCATGGCTTCTTCTCTACACCAATGAAAATCACGGGCGATCCATATCATTCAATCATTTATCGAAAATACATTCAAAAATGAGAATTAGAGCTAACCTGGGAAAAAGCTACTGGGGGCGACAAAATCAAACCTAGAGATGAGAAACAATTGAAGAAAGAGATCGCACATCAGAATACTTAAATTGTTAATTTAAGAATCACATTGAACCAAAACAAATCACAGATACCTGAGGGCATCAAGAACGATGACTACAACACGATCGACGGCAGGTTTAGTCCAGCAGTCATGACCTAAGGAACTATTTTGAGAAGGTGAGAAGCAAGGAGATTGAGAAATATCGGAACAATTACTATAAAAAGGAAGCTCAGTTCGAGTCAATAAGAATCCCCTAGTGAAGATCAGTATTCCAACTACATGAATCGCCATTATCACCCAGTAAAACCACTTCCTCCTCCTTCCCTCCATTTTCGTTTTCTCTATTTTTCGGCAACTAGAGAAAAATAGCCGCAGACTATGCTTTCAGAACTGAATATTTCAAACACAAACGACGTCGTTTTAGCGACCTTCGCTGTTCATAAGGTCATATAAATCCCAATATTATTTTCTTCAGAAGATAACAATGGCCGTTAAATTCACTTCAATGGAATCTCTGAAATTCCAATTTTCTCAATTGAAATTCAGCGAATTTCGTGCTAAATCGGAGTTGCGCAAATCCGTAATCACCTGTAGCTTGAGAGGAGGACCGAGAAAACCATTATGGAGGGCCAAGAGATTATCAACAGAAGCAATTCAAGCAGTTCAATCTCTCAAACTGGCAAAATCATCGAATCCCAGGCTAGAACAAGTTTTCAACGGCAAAATCTCCAGGCTTCTGAAAACTGATTTGATAGATACACTTGAAGTTCTGCAAAACCAAAATGAGCTCGAGTTAGCTCTCAAGGTATTCTCTTCCTTCATTTCTAATCGTAAATCTGTCATCTTTTTTCCCCAATTTCAAGTCCTTTTGTCTAAACTGAAATCAGGGTTTAGGTATTCGAGTTTGTGCAAAAGGAAACATGGTACAAACCAGATATGCTGCTGTACCATGGAATGATTCAGATGTTTGGGAAGAACAAGATGATCGAAAAGGCTGAAGAATTGTTTTATGAACTAGAACAAGAAGGGCTAAAACCTGACGCAAGAGCATTCACTGAGATGATTGGAGCTTATTTACATGTAGGAATGGTTGAGAAAGCAATGGAGACATATGGAAGGATGAAGGATTCAGGGTGTGTACCTGATAAGTTAACGTTTACAATTTTGATTAAGAATCTTGAAGAAGCAGGAAGAGAAGAGCTTGCAGGTAGTATAAAGAATGAATGCAGTGTTTACATGGAGAATCCTGAGGAGTTCCTGAAAGAACTAGAAAGGAAAAAGAATGTAAGTGTTGCTTCTCTATTTGCTGTTCCTTGTTTCGTTTTGTGCATTGAATTGAAACTATTTGTATGCTGAATTTTGCTGGAAGAAAGTAGAGTTCTTAAATTAAGTTCCATGATTTCTCATTTTGAAAAATTCCAAACATGGGAATTGAGCTCCCAAAAGAGAATGATTGTTTTAATAACAAAATTTTACTTTTGATTCTTTTATTCTTATTCTTATTAGAACATAAATGGTGTAAAGAAATTAATATAGTAATAATAAAATTTTATTATTTTATGGAATCTGAAATGTGAAATGAAAAAGAGGAAAGTGGTTGCAACAAAAACATCGTAAATCGTGCAAAATGGTGGACTTGCCCTCAGTAAGAATCACTAATGTAGGATGAATTTCATGCAAAGGTTTGTTTTGGGACATCAATAGGATGAAATTTTATTAGATTTTTATATCAGATTGATTGTTCATGAACTACATATACTTCTATGATCTCTAGTAAGATTCCACCCGTTATATTGCTTGATAATGTAGAATTTTTTTTCTGCTCTATCTGGTCTTGACAGGCAAAGAAGCAATCAATCAAGCTTGTATAAAGACATTGGTGAAGCCAAGATGTCATGATCGATTTATGCCATGAGCTTTTTTTGTCAAGGATCAACTTTGGTTTTTATTTGGGAATTCTCAAAAGCTACATGGATTGAGCGAGAGTTTGTCAAGGATCGATTTCATTTTCGGTAGTCATTTTATGCTTTCATCAACCCAGTTTCCATTATGGGAAGATCTTACACTTGCATAATTTATATGATTGTCCTTTCTGTTTCTCTTTTCGAAATTTTGATTTTAGTATATTGTATTCAATCGGAGGAAGATTATTATTCTAGTATCGAAACCTAAGAGCACATGGCAATACCAAAGTATTGATCTATATCGAAACCTATTTTTTGCTTTTTCGCTAGTTGTCCATGTCAAAATGCAGTTTGATCTATATCAGTACTAAAGAAAATTTCAAGATGGCAGATACGCTACATAATTTTCTTCACTTCCATTAATTAACTTCAGAACATTGTTTTACAAAAGCATCTTTTTTTTCTTTCATCACTCGGCTGTTGATGTACAATGCCAAGACACAAAAACATTTTACAAGCCTCTACAGGTATTGTAAGAGACATACTTTTGAAGAAACACATCATGGAAGTCATAAATAAACAGAAAAAAGAACTACGAGTTTGTATCGCTTTGAAACCTCATATGGCTAAGTATTTATAATTTCTTGTTGATCTATAAAATCATTACCACCTTATCAATGTCAACTTCTATTTTACATAAAAGTTCATGCTAAAATGCACAATTTACTAAAGATGTTCTTATTAAGCGGAAATTAGGTGGGATATTGCCAAAGGTTGATAGAATTAATTTGCATTTTGTATATTTACTACATATATCCATTAGCTGTCTTAGAATTTTCCATGCAAATCAGGAAAACTGTTAGTAGCGGTACTAAATCAACATAAATCTTGCAACACGAGAACTTAATAATAAGTAGAGTTACCCGCAACTCGGTAAAAATATTTTTTGAAATTTCCTTGGTTTTGAGAAATACGAGCACAGAGAGTAACATTTCTAGAGCTAAATCCTTGTAAACCAGATAAAACTGAGCCTCAAAACGGCAACCTAACACAACTCCAAACTACACAATTTACCTTTCCCAGGCGCAGTCTTTTTTCACTAAGAATCGAAGTCCCTGGCAAAATGCAAGATTCACAAGGATCCTTTTCTACTTCTAATAAACAACATGCAAGAAACCAAAGAGTTTAAAAATGGTAGCAATGGAGCCTAAGAGTAAGAGATCACCATTGAATCCAGGCCGCACCTATTTTATTTCGCTTTTTATGCTCGGATAAAAAAACTTAAATCAAGGAAGGATTTTGCGTCTGTGGCGTGGAGTCTCTCGCTTGACGTACATTTTGTCGATTTCGTTAAGTGGTCTGCTCGATCCATCTGGCAGGCTTACAAATTTCCAGCCACCACCCGCACCACGTTTCCCTTGTGGCCCCATTTTCTCGACTGTGAAATTCCAGCCTTCGTTAGGACGTCTCCTGCTATATTTATGCTTCTTCACCTTCCCTGCCATCTGTACATGGGAAACACAAGGTATCAATAAAATTAACAAATGGACGTTATTTTTTTTTTTTTTTTGAAAAACGGAACAAGCAGCTCATCAAAATTTTGGGTTTTTGGGATTGCTGTCACAACATATTTTGGCACTAGACAAAAGATTTTGACTCTAGTAATAATTATTTAGGGTCCGTTTGCTATTTATTTTCGAAGCTTTTCGGGACAGCAGTCTGGAAAACCAATCCCAAACTTGCCCTTTGTGTTGCTAAAGATAAGCTCAAATGTTTGACTGGCTTGGTGTTCAAATTACCGACTTGTCTAGCCAAGGGGAAATTTTGGGTACTTAACACTTGGTTATATTCTAAATAGTCCTTAAGTAAGTTGGATTGGTACTTGGCAGGTGACGATTTTGATATTGAAATTGATATTTGATTAAACTAAGGGTGATGGAAGCATATAGTAGTGTTAGCGAAACAGTAAAAGATACTAAAGTACAAAACAAAAACATTATGACAAGTATTTAGCTCCTATAATCAAACTTCAGTATCGTTTTCCTTGATTAATGCAGGGAGAACATGTGACTTACTTTCAATTTGTTGAAGTTCATTTTCTGGACAAATTCTTGATAAAGCATCTCGTCCTCTTTCATGGATATCTCATAGTGGACTTCATCTAAATCTTTGGTGGTACCATCCCAACCTTCTGGCATCACCTTGAAATTTGGCTTATAAGGAAGGGATGCCACATGAAATTCACGGTCATGCGAATTAAAAAACCTGAGAAATGTAAAGAGTAAATTTAATTAGCGATACAAGTCAGTTACTACAAAAGAATAGCATTAGTTTGTAATACCATACTATCATGAAACTATTGTTGATTAAAGCAAGCTATGAATGCAAAAAAAAAAACCATAGTTCATGACTTAACTCAATAAACTTTCCCATGAAATTGAAACTGAAACTATAAAATTTAAAAGCCACAGAACTACAAAAGAAACTACACATATAGTCTTAATCCTAATCTAAGATTATTTCAAATAAAAAACCATCGAACAAATAATGCTTATGCTTCACTGTTCGAATTAAGATGGCCCCATATACCATCAATATTTATACTTAGCAATTAGCAATCAGGAACTTCTCAAATACCCTTCAAAAAATGCTATCTCCAAATCTCAGTAAAAAATTTCTCTCAAGTTTATGCTCTTCTTGACAGAAGAAAACATATTATAACCATTAGCTATGAAGCACGGAATGACATGCTGTTTCAGCGTTTCCCATCCGCTTCGGAAACGGAAACCCCTACGAAACGTTTCCGGGCCGTTTCTGCAATTAATGAAAGTTGAAAACTCGTTTCCGTAAATTCCGGAAACCGTTTCCTAGCAATTCCTCATATTGAAAGA
>CATIWQ010160304.1:0-10799 GCA_949673415.1 Euphorbia schlechtendalii
GAAGCATTAAACTAAAACTATATAACTTATACTAATTCATGTTGCATCGAAATATAAATTGAAACTTACTTAGAATGTTGCTCTTGAATGTTACTCACCACTCATCCTTGCCAATTTGGTAAATGTTGTGCTACTAATGCTCAAATTCAACATGCGCTCAATTTTTGCACTAACATAGAACTTGTAAAACCTAAAACTCACAATAACCTTTGACAATTGTTAGTAAAGTATAAGAAATGATAATGTATAAATTGACACAAAAATCAACAAAAATTTTCAAATTCTTCGATTTTTTTAATTTTATTAATTTTTTTGGATTTTACGGGATTTTTACAAATGCCCCCCCACAGTTAAAGAACACAATGTCCTCATTGTGAGACATTTAATAAAAATCAAAACTAAACAACTAAAGCTAACATAAAAATTATTGAAAAAGATAAAGTAAGAAAAGATTAAACCCGTTTATTATGAAGGAGAATCCGGTGGACTAGGAGTGAATTGACAATTTTATCATCTAAAGAATGAAAGTAATTTTTTAAGCATCGAGTTATTACTTTTCTTCAGAATCTTCATGTCCCTCTTCATAACTCCAAGTTCCGCTTGGCAATTATCCAACTTTAGTTGCATGATAGCCTTCCAATCTTTCAGAGCTTCTTCTTCATCATCATCTTCGTCTATTTCCGTCATCAGGACTTTTCCTTTGCGATGGCTTACGGATGGATATGATGATCCAACGGAAGAATCTTCTTGAGTCAAATTGAGCTTCTTGGTGTGGTTGGACTAGGAGTAGAAAGAATAAACATCATTGTGCTCTTGGAGTAATCCGGTGTTCTTCAAATAGCTTCCATCCATGTATCGAAAATACTCACCCAGTAGTTGAACATAGGGGAGTTCATTTCTGGCTCCCAAGACTATGGCGGTGATAATTTCGACAGCTCCAATTTTACTCCTCACGCTCGTTGAGTTCTTCTTCATCATATCCCATATAATATCCACAATTTTCGCTTTTTGCTTCATCATAGCGCATGAAAGAACAAAAAAGTCCTTCTTTTGGACCTTAGTATTTTCGACTCAACAAAATACCGAAGTGGAAAGGTATTTGTGTAGAAGGAGAATACAATCACCCTTAATGAGTTTGTAAGGAGAATTTTTGGGATCGAAGACTCACTTACCCGATAAATTTGCCCAAACTCTATTAGGTTGAAATGAGTCCGTCATGCTTGATGAGTTGACAATTTCGAAATCGAACCAATCACCCATCATTTCTCTCGTGACGGTGTATTGCTATCCTTGATTCGAAATTGAATTGCCCTCTTCTTTGAATCTTCGTAATCGAATGTAACCAAACACTCAAGAATCTTATCTCGATTTTGTAGGGACCGCATATCCACAAATTTCGAAAGACCAAGTATGGAAAGGTAGGCTTCCATCTCTTCTCGGAGATTAAGAGTTTCCAACAAAACCAGATCGAGGAATATCATCCCGATGATATCCAATTTGCTTAGCTTTTGAAATCTCTTACCCTCTTCTCTTATCCTTAACGGGAAAGGACAGTCAAATTCATCCTGAATTGATTGTGCTGCTCTTTTCACACGAGTCATGTTGGTTTTGAAGATAAAGGTTTGAAAAAGGTTTAGATGTTTTCAAATATAGAAGATGAGAAAATCAGAATTTTTGAAGGCTTTTTAGAAGGTGTGGTGGCTAGGATTCAACTTAGATCTATTTATAGAGGTTTAAGGGGACTCTAATTGGTCATAAATGGGACTCTAATTGTTCACGATCTGTAACGGTCATAAATTTACCATGTCGTGATAGCGAAGGCTAGTCGTGATCGTGACTCTCCTCACGAAAGAAATAGAAAGCTTTTCTATCTAGTGATCACGAGCACAAATTATGTCACGATCGCGAACCTCTTTATTCTTCAAATTCTTCAATTTTTAGACTTACACCTATAAAAACTTAAAAACACAAACACAAACAAACTTTGTTAAATATAAACGATAAATATTTATTATTATACCTTTGGAATTCATGGTGAAGATAGCAACTGAACATCAACGTCTTGTTGTTCAAATTTTCATTTAAAATAACAAGTATTTACATATAAAACATAACAAAAGGAAAACAAACAAACAAATACACACAAAACATATAACACATACTTTACTGAAAGAAAAGACTATACAATATTCTAAATCGAAAATAAAAGAAAACTATTCATTCAGGAGTTAAGGATTCAATCATCTAATCAATCTTATAACGTGACACCCGCAGATCCCTTTCAACTCACATACTAAAATATGGATATTGTTAATCCTACGATGAATAGAGATTTGTTCTTCCATTAATTCGTTCAACTTCCTTTTAAGATTGGTTGAACTACTTCCCTCTTTCCTACCAATTTCCCTTTCTTGCTTTTTATCAGCCTCAACTCATTCATCCCGCGATTTCCAATCATAGGTTATCCCATTCTCCACAATACACTTAGTTAGAAATCCTTTCTTGAAGAAAACTTCCGTAGTTAACTCTGGAATTTCATCTTCATCAGTAAAGACTTCTCCACAACTTGGTAATCTCCTAATTTATCCTAGCAAATTCGCCATAGTTCAACACCCGTATGATATCCTACCAGGATCAATTGCGGTAGACATAAGAGTCCCCATCATAATCCCTGATACGTTTACAGGCATGCCATTCCAGATTGCTTCTAAGACAAACAATTCTTCAGGAATGATCGTGTCAGAACTAGTTCTACCAAAAAGCGCACTACTTAGATAGAAGTGAAGAGTGAGCAAACAGGGGTCTCGAATCCACCAGCTATAGGCAGATTCCTATTTGTATTCATCTTTTCCAGTAAGGCGATTCCATGTTGGTAGTGGAATCCAACCAGGAAGCATTTTATAGTAACAATCTTCGGGGAATCCTAGATTTTGCTCCAATTTCTTCCTTGATAACTTATACTTCTTTCCTTAATGTCGATACTCCAAACAATTCATCTTAAGATTCGTCCAAACTAACGAAATCAGTATCTCCTTGCAGTTATCTTCACTGTTCCCAATATTCATTGATGAATAGAGAACCATGTTTAGGACTCCATGGTAATACATTACCCTCTCATAGATTCCTAATTGAATGAAACTATTCTTATGAATGACATAAGAACTAGTGAAATCTGCATCTCTTATGGTTTCAAAATGATCACCTTCCCCTCGAGAATGGATAGGAAAAGGTGCTTCATACCATTCTTCCAAGTCTAAAGGAGGAATGAGAACAGATTTGTTTGAGTGACTCATTTTGATGAAAAGGATTGAATGATTTCAAGGTTTAGAACAGAAATTTTTGATTGAAAAAGAAGGAATTTCGGATAACTGAAGTAATCAGTGTTGAGAATCACGACCTATATGTAGAATATGAGAAAAACTACTGAAAAACTGCCAAAACTACTACAGTTATTGAATGCGTCGCGATCGTGATCCTAGGTCGCAAGCGTGAATAATAGAATTTTGAAAATAGAAAGTTTTGAAAGGAAATTCATGAGCACAATAGACAATCGCGAACGTGAATAGGAAAAATAGAAGAAAATCTTCTATTTGTCAAGAACAAGATGAAATATTATGACGTATCACCTCTAAGATGAATATTTCATAATCTTTTCATATCTAGAATGAAATTTAGAAAATTATATGGTATAGAAAATAAAATAAACAGATAAAAACATTAGAACTTTTTTAACTTCCCCGAAATTTTCTTCCTTAGAATGCTATTGCCTTCCCCAGAATTTTCTTCCTTAGAATGCTATTACCTTCCCCGGTAACGGCGCCAAAAACTTGTTCGCCACTTTTCCACTGATAAGTTTAATAACTAATGGTACCAAGAACTTATTCGTGAGACTTGGCTACACACGTTTCGTAAGGTTTATCCTCAAAAATGGTGCCAAAACTTGTTCACGAAAAATGTAGGTGTTGTCAATGCCTCTTATCAAATAGAAAAATGATGATAACTGCAAGTATACAGTTGCGGTGTAGTTTAAAAGATATCAAACACATAGGGAAGGAACCAAGTCTAAGGAAAAACAAGGAAAGACAAAGTAAAAGAATATAAAAATAGCTTTGAGATTTTTGGATTGGAAGATTAGAATGAAAAGTTGAGTAAATATAGATGTGGAAGATTAGCGAATCTAAATATATAGAATTTTCACTACAAACAAGTATAGCAAAGAAAATATGCAAGTTCAACAAAGATGTTACGACTCACTAAACTAATCTAACAGACTCGGTTCAAAACACTCAGATGTTCAATTATTCACCACAAAGCAACACATGAAATAACTTTTCTAAACCTAGCACAAATGAAATAAGACAATTATGAAAACCTGGACAACATCAATACTATGCTTAGTACAGGTCGCTCTCACATAGCCACATTTAGCAAGTTACCATTCCAAAAATGTTGGCTCACTAAACAGCGCTATTTCATAGATCCAATG
This sequence comes from Euphorbia schlechtendalii, assembly GCA_949673415.1. Lineage (NCBI taxonomy): Eukaryota > Viridiplantae > Streptophyta > Magnoliopsida > Malpighiales > Euphorbiaceae > Euphorbia > Euphorbia schlechtendalii. Next base: position 4,487 of record CATIWQ010160304.1, read on the forward strand.
ATTATACACGATATTGTTAACCCCGAAACTACTCTTAAAATTAACTCTAATGCATATAACTTGATTAACATAAAAGACTTAGCATGAAATACGCATTATGACACATAGACATATCATAAACTTTGAAATAGAAAGTATAAGTAAAAAACAAAGCAAAGTTGTAAGGTATGCAAATGAAAGCTAAAGTTGATCAAACCGTATCCACTCTTTAATGGGAGTCGTCAATTCCCGCAATTCCTATGTCTGCTTTGAATTCGGTCTCAGCCCGTACAGATTCTCCGCTAGGATGCTATTCTTTGCGAATATCGAACAAACGAATATTAAAGAATGAAAACTTTTATTGATAAGTGATTTGCAAGTACACTAATACAATAATCACTTGAGAATATAGAGAAATCTAGTGATAGAAACAAGGATTCGAATCACTTAAACATTTTCTCGCTAACACTTAAGAACGTAGCGAATCTATCTACACACACTATATGTGACTCTTTATTTGCACTCTAATGCTGCACACATCCAATGCCACACTCTCTGCATGAAATTGTAAGGTTTGGAGCCCTATTTATAGAGTTCTAAGGGTTGCGTCTATCCAAATGATTGCATCCATTGGTGAAAGATTGTATCTCTTCATTGTGATTGGTTGAGAAGCTTTGATATAATCCACAATGGATAGGCACCTTTTCATGATTGGTCGACTCTTGTTAGGCATCTATTTGTTAGTAGTTGATGGCGGTTGATCATGCTTATCTGGAAGTTGTTAGTTAAGAAGATAATACTAGAAAAACCATCCAAGTCACGATCGCAATACACAAGTCGCAACCGTGAATCTTTGATTGGCATGCTTCTGTTTCTAAAGTACACAAGTCATGACCGCGAATGATTGTCGCGACCGTGAATTGAGTTTTACTCAGAAATCTTCTTGTAATTTCACTGATCTTTGACAGCTTCGATCCTAAGCCAAATCTTTAAGTTCTACGCATCTTTTTGCACCTTTTTCACTCTTTTTTCATAGAATTCCACTTTAGCTCATTTTACTCCCAAGATTTACCTAGTATCTGCATTTGCATAAAAAACAACTATATACCACATGAAATCTTTTATATGAAGTATAAAAATGACTAAAACTATCGCTTTTAATGTGTAAAATTAATGTGATAATAAGTGTAATTATACACTTATCAGCAATCTCCCATGCTATCCATGATTACTACGGTAATTTATTCATAGCAGCCCCATTGATTCCATTCTCCTTAAGGCGACTAAACTTCAAGAGAGTTTTGTCTTTGCAAAATGAAAATTTGACAGCCCCCTTTACGGAAAAAGAAGTTTAGAGAGCTATTTGTGATTGTGGTGACAATAAATCACTAGGACTAGATGTATTTAAGTTTCTCTTTTACAAACTTTTTTGGGATAACTTGAAGCCGGAAATTATGAGGCTAGTTACTGATTTACATTCCACTTCCCAGCTTCCAAGCTCCATTAAAACGTCATACACTGTTTTAATCCAGAAATCTCCAGGTGCGGCGTCTCTCCTCAATTATCAGCCAATTGCACTCATTCACGGAATCTACAAAGTTGTGGCTAAATTGCTAGAGAATCGACTTCAACCAGTCTTGCCTCATGTCATCTATGATAATCAATTCGCTTGCATCAAAGGTCGTAACATCCACGATTTCTCATTTATAGCCTCGGAAGTTATAAACAGTGCCCATTCCCACCATCAATCGTGCTTTATTCTAAAATTGGATTTCTGTAAAGCCTTCAATTATGTTTCATGGGATTACATTGATGCAGTTCTCGTCAAAATGGGCTTCGACAGAAAATGGATCTCGTGGCTATCCAATTGTAGAAGGAAATTGAAAACGTCTGTGCTCGTTAATGGCTCTCCTTCAAATCCTATTAGGCTGCAAAAGGGGGTTAAATAAGGTAATTCGCTATCACCTTTTATTTTTATCCTTGCGGCGGAGTTGTTCGGAAGATTTACTTCAATCGGGTGCGTCAATTTTGGGATGCGGAATCGAAAAATTCACCATTACGTATCTTGGTAGCCCCCATAATGTGCAACATCTTCCTTTGTCAACTTGGGATTCTTTAGTCATTAAATTCAAGAAGCGACTTGCAAATTGGAAAGGGCGGTGTTTATCTTATGCGGGTTGATTAACTTTAATTAAATCGGTGCTCTCTTCTTTACCGATTTACCTTATGTCCATCTATAAACTGCCGACCTCTGTCAATGTTGAGTTAACGAAGCTAATGAGGAATTTCTTATGGCTGGGTGATTCTATTGCAAGCGGGTTATGCAAAGTTAGTTGGGTAACGATCAACCTTCCTACATGCCTCGGAGGATTATTTATTAGAGATTTCACTCTAATCAACTATAGCCTTCTTCTCAAATGGGTTTGGAAAATTAGAGAAGCAAATCGGGACACGTTATGGTTTTCCCTCTGGGTGGCAAGTCATGGATTTCGCTCCTAGTCTGATGTAACAGCCACGGATAGTAGGAATTTATCTCCAATTTGGCAAAACATTATCGCATGCTGCGTTCTCTATGAAACGGTTTGGAAATTGTTCTTATCTAACTCTCAGGTTTTAATTGGAGAAGGTATTCGTGCATCTTTTTGAAATGATAATTAGACATCAAATAGACATCTCAAATCACTTTTTCTAGATCTATATTTCATTTACAATAATAAAGGATGCTCGGTTAATTTAGGCTGCATCTCGATATTTGATGAAAATTGTAATTCCCGTCCATTTTGGAAACGTTCTTTGCGGATTTCACTTCGCGAATGCTGCAACCATTTTCGGATTTAGGTTATCAATTCTATCCCAGGGCTATTCCAACATTCAGGGGCTGTTCATTCCTATCTTGGGCAGAATTGTGACATCATGCAGCAGCAGCCCTAGTTCAGTAGTGATTTTAATAGCTTTTTGTGGAACTCTGGCAATCAAAGAGTTTATTCGGCAAGGGCATTTGTAACTAGTTTTTATGGGATAGGTCATTGGACTAAACCAGTGTTGGATTTCTCAAGTATTTGGTCGACTTGCCTTCGTTTGAAAAAAAATTCTTTGGGTGGTTTCTCTTTAACGGCAGGACCCCGAACTCGCTCTTTCTTCCTCTCTCGTGGTTGTGCTGCGATTGATACCGACACTTGTCCTTTTTGTAACAAACAGGAAACTATCGACCATGCCCTTCTTCTTTGTCACAATAGCTACCGATTTTGGCAAGAGTTCTTGAGATGGCTTGAAATGTCAATACCGATCACATGCTCTTTATTTGGCATCTATGATATTTGGATATCTCTCTTTCGAGCGGGTTCGCATAGAGACTTTGGAATTTCTCTTTGGTTTATCATATCATGGCTTCTTTGGAAAAGATGCAATAAATTTATATTTGAGGATGTTTCAGGAGCGGATGATATCTTCTACAAAAGCATTCACTTGTGTTGGTTTATATTTAAATGTAATAGGCGAACTCTTTTCTTTAAAACCTCAGATATTTTTGTAAACGCGAGGTTATTGCTATGTAATCAAACTTGATTGGTCTTCATTCTTTTCTTGAGAATTGAAGGCATGTTATTTAATAAAAGAGAGGCGGGAGTTTTGTAGAGAAGCGAAAACCAACCTAGTTGGGGACTTCGCCCCAAAATTTTCTCCCTTCTCATCCTTTTAGCTTTCGGGGAGGCACACTGTCTCACCGAGAGTTTTTCAATAAAAAAGTGGAGGAGTGAGTGGTTGGTAGCATTTATTAGGGATGATGGATATCTGAAATGATGTTTTAATCTCCACTATTGAATCTATGGTGTGTGGCTCACAATCAACATTTCGCATTTTACCTAAGGAACAGCTGCAACCTAACAAAAAAAATGAAATAACGTGTAGGAGCATGCAGTTAAACATCTTAAAAAGACTGACTTTTCCTACTCGTGGGGGGCTTTTGATAACCCGATGCCACTAGGAAGAGCGTGACAGCCATGTCAGTGACCTGGTTATGCTGAATAGGAAAACTAACTTAGCTCACTCCCCTTACACGCCAAGATTGCCGCCTCATCTTACATGTTCATGGGAAAGGTTTCAGTCTTAAATGGACTCTATCACTTACGTTAAGAGATGTACTGTACGTAAGAATATTCAACTAAAGATAGATATTGGCTCCATCACTAATTTGGCATATCTAGCTCCTATAAGGAGGGATCTTTGCCACACATGGAAGGTACACAATGTAATGTAACTTGTATTTCCTTGTATCAAATTAAAAAATTTGCTATTTTAACATATTTTAATAAAATTTGGTTTCATTGCTGTTATACTCTGACTAAATTATATAGTCATGACCTATTAACTTCACTATTTCGAAAATTAGTATGAATATGAAAATCATGGTTTTGAAACTTGGATCGGACCTCGTGCCTAGTACGGTTGAGTTTCAAATGTCAAGAACTAATCAAATTCTGATCGAACTGGGAGCCGGCCGATTCAATCGATTATGGTTTACTAGGTCACATATTTTTTTAAAAACATAAATTTTATTGATAGCGAGTATCGACCCAAAAACCCATTACCTCTAAATTACATACTCTACCATTACACCACTATAATAAGTTGACACCATATTTTTATTTTATAATTATACATCATAAACAACTACATTTTTAAATTATTTTAAAGGAAACTAATCAATTATTTAAAATTTACTATAAAAATGTATTTAATGTATTGTATAAATCTAATTAAATGATTAAAAAAAATTAAATATAAGTGCTAGGGTTTCAGGAAGTCCTACCTTGAACAACATGGAGGACCACGTTCTACAACTGCCATGGTCAGATAGTGGGGGAAAACGTCACATAATAACAATCAAGAGGTGATTGGTATGATGGAGGATGGTGAACCTTGTAATTTGAGTTACAAGTCGAGCCTAAGAATTGACAAGGTGGTTGTATCCTTTAAGGTTACACTGCTAAATACAAGAAATGGTGGAGGGGGCAATTGAGATGGACAATGATGTTCCATTATTGGATGAGGATGTATGTATCATTCCACAAGAGCATATTACCTCGATTTCTTTTCTGATCACGTCCATAACATTATGACTGAGAACATGAAACAAACGGTTTTCATTTAATTGTTGGGAAAAAATATTAGATATCAAACCCCTACATGCACAGCTACTCAGACTATGAAAGTCGGCTGGGGTGTTCTCAATGATGGATATTAGATACAATTCTTTCATGATCCGATTTGGAAGTGGGGCTAATTTCTATCATGCAATGTTGGATGGACCATGGGTGATTTATGGTCATTATGTGGTGGTGCAATCATGGACTCTGGGGTATGAAGCATCAAAACTGGATATGAGTTCAATTGTGTCTTGGATCCGTCTCCCTAAACTCCTAGTGCAATACTATATCCCAAGTGTCCTTCGAGCCATTGGTGGTGTCGTGGGGGAGGTAGTCAAGATTGACAAGAATACAGAAACGAGTGCTAGAGGAAGGTATGCTCGAATTGCGGTGAATGTGAATTTGAGGAGACCGTTGGTCTCAAGAATTGAGATTGAGGGAAAACCTCTATTGGTGGAATATGAGGGTTTACTTAACATATGTTTCCATTGTGGTATGTATAGACATCTGAAAGAAGCTTGTGAGCTTATAAAACCAATGGAGTTTGAGGTGGTTAATAAGGTTGAGGAGGTATCGGGAGAAGCTAAGGTTCCGAAGGCGTGCCAAAAAGATAGCGGACGATATGGCTGATGGATGTAAGTGGGGCGTAAGAATGTTAAGAGGGGTCAAGAACAAAAGAGGATGGATAAGGGCAAGTGTTAGATATAGTGGATGCCCTAAGAGCAATTAGGGTAGTACATTAGCTTATATAATGTATAAACAAATTTATTAATTAATAAAAAGGCTTTTCTTTGTTATTCAACGTTGTTTCTTTAAGTATATGTACGTTTATATGTTATACTTATTAATTGATTAACAAAGTCCATGACATAAGTCATAGCATAAAAGAGAAATCATAGTGGGACAATGATTGTTGAGATTCTCTTTATGTGTAATTATAATTATGTCTAAACATCCCTGATCATAGTTTCATCGAGACTGGACATTGATGAAGCGGATAGATCAACATGTGGGTGCACTTCTCAAAAGTAGCTGATCTTAATAAACTAAAGATAGGATCTTAGAAGTGAACACATGAATATACACTGAATGTATATTGGAGACCCACTATGAGATATCATACGGATTAAATATCCAGTGTCAATGATTATCTCGCTACAGTAGTTGTGCAAGTATCCTTTGACTTGAGA
>CATIWQ010160336.1:0-40517 GCA_949673415.1 Euphorbia schlechtendalii
TATACACTAATCACTATAGTTTAAGTAATTTTTATACTTCATATAAAAGATTTCACGTGGTATGTAGTTGTTTTTTATGCAAATGCAGATACTAGGTAAATCTTGGGAGTAAAATGATCTAAAGTGGAATTCTATGAAAAATGAGTGAAAAGGTGCAAAAAGATGCATGGAACTTAAAGATTTGGCTTAGGATCAAAGCTGTCAAAGATCGATGAAGTTACAAGGAGAATTCTGAAGAAAACTGCAATTCACAATCGCATTAATCATTCGCTGTCGTGACTTGTTCTCCTTCAAAATAGAAATCTGCCAATCAAAGATTCACGGTCGTGACTTGTATATCATGGTTAAGACTTGGATGATTTTTTGGTTTAATCTTCTTAACTAGCAACTGCCAAATAAGGACGATCAACCGACATTAACTACCAATGAATAGACACGTATAAGAAATCAACCAATCATGAAAAGGTGCCTACCCATTGTGGATTAGATTGAAGCTTCTCAACCAATCACAATGAAGTGGTGCAATCATTCACCAATGGACACAACTCTTTGTATGGATAGACCCAACCCTTCGAACTCTATAAATAGGGCTCCAAACATTACAATTTTGTGCAATTAAGCAGAGGGAAACATTAGAGTGCATGAGAGAGAGATAGTGTGTGTACAGATGGAGAATTCGCTACGTTCATAAGTGTTAGCGAGAAAATGTTTAAGTGATTCGAATCCTTGTTTTGATCACTAGATTTCTCTATATTCTTGTGCGATTATTGTATAAGTGTACTTGCAAATCGCTTATCAATAAAAGTTATCATTCTTTAATATTCTTTTGTTCGATATTCACAAAGAATAGCATCCTAGCTGAGGTTTTGAATGAGCTAAGATCGAATTCAAAGCAGACATAGGAATTGCGGGAATTGACGACTCCCATTAAAGAGTAAATACAGTTTGATCAACTTTAGCTTTCACTTGCATACCTTACAACTTTGCTTTACTTTCTACTTATACTTTCTATTTAAAAATTTATGATATGTCTATGTGTCATAATGCGTATTTCGTGTTAAGTCTTTTACATTAATCAAGTTATATACATTGGAGTTAATTTTAAGAGTAGTTTCAGGTTAACAATATCGTGTATAATCACTAGATCTGTTATATAACGCTATTTAGTGAGCTAACATTTTTGGAATGGTAACTTGCTAAATGTGGCTATGTGAGAGCAACCCGTACTAAGCATGGTATTGATGTTGTCCAAGTTTATATAATTGTCTTAATTTGTTTGCGCTAGGTTTAGAAAAGTTATTTCATGTGTTGCTCTGCAGCTAATAATTGAAAATCTAGGTATTTTGAACTGAGTCTGTTACATTAGTTTAGTGAATCGTAACATCTTTGTTGAACTTTCATGCTTTCTCTGCTATCCTTATTTCATAGGGAAAATCTATATATTTAGATTCTCGAATCTTTCATACCTATTGTGAGCATAGGATTTTGATCCCCACTCGTGAGTTCGATGATGAAGCTATAATATATTTTCCTTTGCTAGTCTTCTACTTTCACAGGGTCTCGGAGGTCCTCGGGAGAAGCATTCCTCATTTCTTATGAACCGTACATATCTTTTTAGACCATAGCATCAGTAACCGTGCTCGATTTGAACCAAAGTCGGACAAAAAATCCAACGTTGACACCGATGTTACGAACATCGATACTGATGTCACCGATGTTGTAACATCAGTAGCGATGTTGTAACATCGGTACCAATGTCCCTAACATTGGTACCGATGTCACATTGACAGTAGTAGCAGAAGTCCAAAATTTTTTAAATAATTAACCCCACTAATTGCAGCCATCACATCAACTATTGTGATGGCTGCAATTAGTCATCCATAATGTTCATGGATGGGACAATGGAGGAGAAAAAAAGAGAAGAAGACAAAAAGCCTAAGGATAGGCTTTTTGACTTTTGGATTGAATAGAGCTCTTAATGAAGGGAGACATTCAATAAAAGGAAGGGGAAGTGGCAAAGAGAGGGGAGCACGAAATTGAGAGGAGTGAGGGGAAGAAACTCATATCAAGAATAAGTAAAAGAGAGAAAACATTAGAGAGCATTTCTCTATGTGTTCTTGAGTGTATTTGAGCATAAAACCAAACTTTCACCTCCAAAAATGAGAATTTCGGGTTTGTTAAATCAAATACATGAAGATTAGACTTGAATGGAGAGTCTACAACATTCTTATCACTCACTTGAAGGTTACTACACCTTCTAAAACATCTACTTTGGCAAGGAATGGATCCCTTCCAAAGATTTTTGGTAAATCATCGACCAACAACAAAAATCAACCCAAAAAAAATGAGGAGAGCTTCCCGAAGGACTTCATAGACCTGAATCAAAGGGGATTCATGACTATAGGGTAAGCCTCTGAGTTCCTAGAGTTCATGCTTACATTTACATGCTCTTCTTTTTGAAGTTTCATTTTGTTTTCGATTCTTTTCCATTTTTGCGCACCAATCTGTTTGCCAGAATTTATAGTATGATTTCAAATCTTTTTGAGTATTTCTTTATATTAACATATTCTACACATCCTAAGCTTTCAGGAATGATAAAGATCATCTAAATTGGTTAAGTATAGAGAAAGTTATGATCATTTAAAGTTTCAGATTTTTTCTGTTGCGGTTTTTGCTGTTTTTCATGTGTTTTCTGCAGGTCTGGAATGTCGAGGTCGGTACCGACCTTAACAACATCGGTACCAACATTCCAACATCAGTACCAACATTAGTACTAACATTAACAATATCGGTACCAATGTTGCCTTTGGTAGAACCCAGTTTTGCTTAGTTTTACTCCGTTTCAAATCGTTTAAAGCCCGGAACGACCCGTTGAGACCCCTCTGAACTTGGAAATGCATCATTGGGGGTAAAAAAACCTCTAAATTGAAATTATTTAAGATTTATTTATGATTTATTAATGTACTAATTTGTTAATTAATGGTTTGGAGTAGCAACGGAAGCGCTTTGGGCAATTCTTATCGTTATTGCCCTTCATAGGAAAGTCGGTAACGATATGAATGACGTTGCTATCGTTGTTAACCCAAAACATGGCTATGTTATGCATGTTTGGCCTAGATTTACATTTGTAAATGTTGATTTAGGTTACCCTCATGAAGAGAACCCTGTTCTCGGATACCCGATCCGACAAAATTCACATGCGGCATTTTCACTAATAAAATGACCAACATACGTGGAAATAAAAATGAACCATTTTTATTTAAAATAATAACTTCAAACCATCGATGTTTTAATTAGGCCAAACGGGCCTTGCTAAAATTAAATCGAACATATGTGTTATACCTCGTGCTAACCTTTGCGGATGCAGGTTAGATGTATGCCTAGGATTTATTTTCTTTCGGGTATTGTATATACTTTTACAAAAATTGTAATTCATATATTAGGCGGGTGGTTGCATCCCCCGAGGTTATGTACCTTCAATCTTTACTTTTCTGCATTTACTTCTCTCGTTTACTTAATGCTTGATGTATGGATTTATTGCTTTCTGCATGCACGTTAAAACATGCATTTCAACCACAAAACGACTTAAGTGCGAATATGCATAACAAAAAAAGTACGGTTTTCTGTAGATGTAATTTAATGTGATCCAATAAGAAATAAGCAACTTATCCCAGACCAGAATTTCTGTGTCTTGTTGGGCTGTCCCCTGGATGTTAAGCCTCACGGTTCTGTAATTCTTGGAAAGAGCTAATCCAGGTGGTGACTCCACACTAAGAGACGGCAGATTCGGGTTCGAACCGATCTGAATAATGTTTTCACCCTCTTTTCCAAACCATTTTCCCGGGTCCCCGACCCGGTGCGCATCTTTTTCAAATGCCCTGTGGACCGCACCTCTCATCTCTGCGCACCCTCGACCCATCGCTCCGTGTCATCAGCTCACAGTGGTGACTTCGCTAGGGATTTTTCTAAAAACTTGTTTTTCCAAAGGTTTTAGATTTTGAATAAGTGCCGAAAATTATTGATCATATTATTCCGTTTTTCTCTTAATTATGACATATTCATAATTTCGCATTGCAATAGAAAGGATTAGCCCATAAGTCTAAGTTTCCCCTATTACTGTGAAGCTTGCGAAAGTATCCTTTGTGACCCCTTGGTGTTCGAAAGGTGCTTAGTGGGTGGAACACTTGTTTCCATATCACATGTACCTCCCTCGTTAGAGGCTTGCAGTGCATTTTAGTGCAACAAGAACCTTCTACATCAGCAACCCATTTACAACCCTCATGTAAATAACCCATAGGAATTTTCCCTAGGGTGTTACCAAACAAGCGATCATGCATTATATTTTCCTGCAGGTATGCTCCTTAGTATCTTCATGGTACTAAGATAAACCAAACTTAGGATAAAGACTAGCCAAAAACCCTACACCTGGGAGTTATATGGTTGGAAGATTGGAAGATGCATGCTATGTGCTATGTATATACTGCTTTCAATTTGTCACTGAACAAATGTCATACTGACCACGAATTTTTGTGCAGACACTTGAACGCACACACTCATGTGCATATCATGATACCAAACCAATATCACATACACTTAGGCATAGTTGACATAATAGATTGTGTCACCACCCTAGGACAACATAAAACGACTTATGGACATCACTTACCCCTTTTTCACTGAGATGTCCACTTGACATCCCTCTATTAGCCCGCACATGGAAAATATACCTTCCTTTTACTATGTGATGTTCACTTGGCATCCGACACTTACCCCACAAGGGGCAATAATGCATCCTACACATCATCTTTGAGATGTTCACTCGACATCCAACTCACAGCCCTTCCGGGGCAATCATACACACCAAAGGCCCAAACGGGGCAAATACCTACCCAAAACCATTTTTTTCCTACATTAAAGGATATCCTAGTTGATGTCCTAAGCCCACACCAGGAAAACCCACTTCAAAAATCTTACCTTACCAAATCTTCAGAGGTATACGCTTCATACCCAAATCATTCACCCACACGAAGTAATAATTCACATATCACCACATACCCTCAAATAGTGATGACACAGGTATCCTAAACTTCACCCTGATTGGGAAAAATAACCAAATGGTTCATTAGGTAGCTACAAATGGTAGTTGTTTTTATTTCATTATGGTATGTCACACCGCTTACCTGAAACAATTTTGACCTCCTCATGAGACCTAGTCGTAGCACTCAAACCTCCATCAGCTTAGAATCATGGACTTCTAAGCCTAGGGTATAACACACAGTTGCACCCGAACTTGAACCTAGAATTAGAAGACGCGACAAGATAGTGTCACTCAGGATAGGATCATCCCTGGTTGTAGCAGTGCTTACTCGGCGCTCGAACCCCCACCTGTTTGGAGTCATAAACCAAAGGGTATAACACACCGTTCTACCCGAACTCAAACCTAGAATTAGAAGACGTGATAAGATAGCATCACCTAGAATAATATCATCCTTGGTTATAGCGGTGCCCACTTGGCACCCGAACCTCTGCCCATTCGGGGTAACAAACCCACTATACTAAGAGTCACATGGTACAATGCACTATTTACCCAGACTCACATAATTAGGTGGAAGCTGAATAAAGCCACCTCACGACATGAGAAAGAGCCATAGTTGCGAATTCTCAATAAAACCTATTACTCCACAGGTAATAGGCAACCATCACCTGTTTGTTCCAAATGGATTGGAAAATATATTTTACACCTTAAACCAAGCCTATTGCCACATGATCATTATGGCAATCAACTTGTTTGCTCCAAGCAGATTGGCAAACACAAATCACAACCTTGGCCTTTACCACACGGGTATTATGGCTAGCAACCTATTTGTTCCAAAGGGATTGGCAAACATAGTCACACTTTGCCAAACAAGTATCATAGAAGTCAACCTATTTTGTTCTAAAAGGATTGGCAAAACATGAGTCGCACCACAACCCCAAACCTACTGCCACACAGGTATTAATGCAATCGAACTGTTTATTCCAAGCGAATTGACAAACAAAACCCTCGACATCACATAGATGAAACCTCAAACTATTTACCCATTACCACATAGTAACTTGATTATCTCATGATGTCACACAGATATTGTACGAATCTCAAATCCAACCCCCGTTGTTGGATTTTCACCTTCACATGTTTTCATCTTTACCTAACGACTAACCTGTTTATTTCAAATGGATTGACATACATGTTATTTCATATCATGGCATTCTAATCCTTTGTGATGTAGTCATGACATATATGCATGTCATGCATCTGTTAAAAGTCTATCACCATGCATTTCATGGCACTTGCTAGGTCATATTTAGTTGATATCTCATCGATATCACATACTTAGTTTTAGACAAAACATAATGCAGTGCTACCTAGGATCACACACATGCCGGTTCCCGCTTGGCATTTGAACCTGTAATCATATGGGGCTCCAACATAAATCATTCACCAAAGGCCACACATAGTGATCAATTTCATTCACAATGTATATATATACATTACTTTCACTAAGATGCAACACACTGTTTACCCGACTCACACAAACTATGCAAGTGCAGCCTATTCACAACACGAGAATGCGCCATGGTTATTCCCAACCTTGATATCACCTCATGATATTACACCAATATCTTCTTGACCTCAAATTCACACGACATAGGTGGAGAAATTTACCACATCATACCTAGCTTAGCAAGTATAATTTTTTATCTTGATTTTTTAACCTAGTTTGTTTTAAATGAATTGACAAATAGGAAATTTATATCTTCATGACCCTTCATAATGCAACCATAATGCATGCACATCATGCATCTATGTCTAGTCCATCATACAATCAAGCATCATGTATTCGACATGCATGATCTCATGAATGGCTTGCTCATCACCTCATCCAGATTTTCCCAATCACGGTTTGGTAGGAAGGAGGAATGTTATGTCCAGCTACCTCCACAAAATATCAAGGGTGAAATGATCACTATCTTGATTGACCTCGACAACAATGAGAACCTCTGAGATTGTAGGAAAACTCTGGCCCCCATAAAATTTTGACAAACTATCAGTCTTCAAGGAGACTTTTACCAACATCACAAGCTAAACTTGTCTATTGGAGATCTTACCAGAAACCACACAGAACACAATTAGACTCAATATAAACCATTCAGTCGGAATCTAAGGTAGTTTGGGTAGTTGCAACCATGACAAAACTTTTGGGAAAATGACCAGTTAGGGTTAGTGCAAGCTAGTGCCTTCTAATCCACAAAGCCTTGAATTTAGTTTGTTCGGTTAGATCAGCCCGAAGGAGTTTCAACAAGCCAGCATTTGCCAAGACTCAGGGCTCCATCAATGGTAAACGTTACAGTCACTCTTCGAGGCAATACTTACCTTCAAGAATGGCTCAACTTGAGAATCACTACAGTCACTCATCTGTAATCAGGGTTTCAACAAGGAACTGAATGAATGGGTCCTCAACACTTGATGCCCATCATGGTACCAGCTTTCGACCACACATGAAAGCCAAACTTTTGACAAAACTACTACCCTACTCCATCGGTAGGGCATGATGATGAATGGCTTCTTGAGAAGTTTTATTATGACAAAGCTAATGGATTATAAGGGAAAAGGAGATCCCTGATCACATCTGATCAACTATTAGACTATGATGTTCAATCGAGAGAAAGAGGCATCTTGCATCTTCTTCAATGATTCCAAAGGGTGTTAGATTATTCAATAGTCAATCATGGATGCTATATAGAATCTTGAGACTGCCAAGAAGAAACCTCATCTATTGAGAAGATTGTGTCAACGTCAAAGTTAAGTTGAAAGTGTGGCATGTGGCAACATCGGTACAGGAAGATGTAGCAAAAAAAGTCAATTCTAAATACAACTAGATGGGGAATCTTTTTTATGATCTTCATATACATGTCATGCATATATCATAATATGTTCATGCCATACCTATACATAACATACATATCACATGTTTGACATGCACACATAACATGGTGTTATTTCTTATGCATATAGCCACAACCATTAATTTATGCAGGATTACATACAACAAGGTTTGATTTCTTATTTCTTTAGCACACTCTCGCAATTTATGTTTTCCATTACTTTCATTCTTTTTGTATGCCCGTGGAACCCATCGAGGAAAAAGATAGGGTCATAAGCATCACAATCTTTAGTATCTAACCGGAATAGATATCTCTTGATACCATCCTATTCTCGTTCATCCCTTCCATGTAACTTGACTATAGTACATATATGATCATATCATCCCTTGAATCATAACCTTCAATTGAATACTCATACATGATCATCTCATCATTCTAGCATTTGCTTGGTATCACAACGGTACCACTTAGGGTTGTGTAACCCTAAACAACCTTACTCATGTCATGTTTGTCAAACACCCTCAATCGTCATACACTAAAATGAGTAACAACCTCATTTCATCTCAACTCTAAATCCACTTAGATATCCCATTGTCATCATAACATCCAATCCGTACATATGGCATACGTAACCATACCAAACATCCTCCTTCCTTACACAAGTAACAATCTCATTTCATCTCAACTCTAAATCCACTTCAATATCTCCCCGACATCATAGCATCCAGTCTGTAGATATGGTGTACATGATCATGTCAAAAGCTCTCATTCCTTGTACAATAAAAAGAGCAATAATCTCATCATTCACTTTGATGTCCCTCCAACATCATAACCTCTTATCCGTACATATGGTGTACGTAACCATTTCATGCATCACATGCATACATGTGTTCTATGGGTATCCCTTAGGATTCGTTATTTTACATTATTTCGATTAATGACTCTATTTGTTCTTTTGAACACTGAACACACTTCCTTTACTTTTTTGTCTAACATAAACATTAACCCCTTGTTTTGCAGCCATTGCCTTGCCTTACATGCACTTTATACATATTTAAGGTTATTTATCTAACCTAATAATACCATACATCACATGCATGAAATAAATTTCTTCTAGATTTCGATAGGAATGATCAAGAATCTCACCAAAAATGGATTAGCTATCTCGTTTAACCACCTGGGTTTGGGTTAAAAGTTCCAAATACCTCGAATCAAGTCAGGGTTAAGTCATATCTAGCTCTTGAGATAGATTGGAGGAGTCAATCCAAACAACATCAATCCTTTCATTCGAACAAAGACCCTCCATCTGGAATACAAAGGAATCCAATCATCATATCCCAATAAGGTCATTAAAGGAGACCATCGTTCTACAGGTGATTATCTTTTTAGCTCACATTTTGCATGTAAAATAAATATATAAATTAAAGAATTGGCCTCTCCTGTTAACAAGATAATCAATTTATCATGTTTATTTTGCTTGAGTTTTTCTTCAGAACTCTATGCGTTCATTTTAACATACACATGTTATTTTTAGTGTACATGTTGCATCATTGCATGAGATTAACTTGGGTAACATCGAGAAAAACTTCAAGGGTAACCATTCATGTGACTTGGACCTCTATGAGAGAAAATGAGAGAATAAAAACAACAAAGCCAGTGGTAACATTCACCATTCTCAACAACGGCAATCACATCTTATAAAAATGCCTTGCCATCTCAAAGCTTATAAACAAAGAAGGAGTTTCCACAAAAAGATCCTCTTCAAAGAAGGGGTCATCACAAAGTGAAAAGAATTCTTAGTCCTCAAAACGCTTATAATTAAAAGCTGGGACAAAATTTAAAGCTGGGACAAAGTTCCAGAAGTATCTCCGTCATAAGAAAGCAAAAGATTTTACAAAAGATGAAGCTCACAACTGTAAGGCCAAGCATAATAATGACTCTTCAATGTTCATAATTGATATGTATTGAGAAAAATATCTCATCAAACTGAAAATAGCAAGTTTTGGGTAAAAATTAGAGCATTTGTGAGGCGCTAACTATAAAACCCTCACGGGATAGTTAGCTATAGAGGTCATAGTCCTAAGTGTTTACCAACGATGGTACCCAATTTAAGTTCATCAATGAAATTAACATTTGCACTAAATCATATGTTGTGCATTACAATGAATCCATTCATGTCCGCAAGTGAAAATCGCAGGTAGATAAACATCATACTTGTATACTTGAAAACCTGAAAGGACAATCCAGGCAAGGTTCAATAAATTGAAAACCCATAAGGGCGGTCTATTAGAACCAAAGAAATATGAAATTCATCATCTTCATTTAGGAATAGACATCGTCCATCATAGAACCAAGGATCAGTATCATCTAGTTTCCTTCATAACATGGGTCATCACGATAAGAAGTAACCTACAATGCTTCAAAGTTCGATAAACAATATCAGTTCTCACAATCAACTTTGGGGTTTATGTCAATGACACAAATCGAGATAAATGTCACCATTATTATACCATATGGGGAAAGATGCAATTGTCAAGAAATGTTTGACCCATCTAAATCTACCCAAGACTAGATTCAGGCCTCGAACCTGACTCTGATCCAACCATAAAGTTAAACTTTTACTCGAACCCATGACCCTCGTCATTCTAAAGGAGGCCTTTATCCACAACTTGAGGTAGCCTTCTCAATATGGGGCATCAGCTGGATAACCTTACACAATGTCAAAGAAAGGTTGCATTCATGTATTTTTACTATGTACATATCATATTTGCACATGTAAATCTTGTTTTGTAGGATAATCCAACAATCCTCGCAACATGGCTAGGGGAAAATCCCTAAATTCTAAGATTTATCAACCAACCTGGACCTATTACGGTTCCCATCTTTCATAGACCTATTACGGTTCGTACCTTTCATGGACCTATTACAATCCACATCTTTCATGGACCTATTACGGTCCCCATCTTTTATGGACCTATTACGGTCAGTATCTTTCTTGCACTTATTATAGTCCGTACCTTTCATGGACCTATTACGGTCCGTACATTTCATAGACCTATTACGGTCTGCATTTTTCCTGGACCTATTATGGTCTACATCTTTCCTAGACCTATTACGGTCCGCATCTTTCGTGGACTTATTACAGTCCACATCTTTCATGGACTTATTATGGTCCACATCTTTCATAGACTTATTACGGTCCCCATCTTTCATGGACTTATTACAGTCCCCATCTTTTATGGACCTATTATGGTCCACATCTTTCATGGACATATTACGATCCGCATCTTTCATGGACCTATTACGGTCCACATCTTTCATGGACCTATTATGGTCCGCATCTTTCATGGACCTATTGCGGCCCGCATCTTTCATTGGATAGGTCTGCATCTTTCATGGAACTATTATGGTCTGCATCTTTCAATAGACCTATTATGCTTTGCATCTTTCAATAGACCTATTATGGTTCGCATCTTTCATGAACCTATTACAGTCCGTACCTTTCATGGACCTATGACAATCCGCATTTTTCCTGGACCTATTACGGTTTGCATCTTTCCTGGACCTGTTACGGTCTGCATCTTTCATGGACTTATTACAGTCCACATCTTTCATGGACTTATTATGGTCCACATCTTTCATAGACTTATTACTATCCCCATCTTTCATGGGCTTATTACGGTCCCCATCTTTCATGGACTTATTACAGCCCCCATCTTTTATGGACCTATTACAGTCCGCATCTTTCTTGGACCTATTACGGTCCGCACATTTCATGGACCTATTATGGTCTGCATCTTTCATGGACCTATTACAGTCCGCATCTTTCAATGGATAGGTCCGCATATTTCATGGACCTATTATGGTCTGCATCTTTCAATGGACCTATTACAGTCCGCATCTTTCAATAGACCTATTATGGTCCGCATCTTTTACGAACCTATTACGGTCCGTACCTTTCATGGACCTATTATGGTCTGCATTTTTCCTAGACCTATTACGGTCTGCATCTTTCCTAGACCTATTAGGGTCCGCATCTTTCAATGGACCTATTACGGTCCACTTTTTTTTTCATTGACCTATTACAGTCCACATTTTCCTGACTTACTACAATCAATGGACCTATTACGGTCCGCATTTTTTCATGGACCTATTACGATCCACATTTTCCTGACTTACTACAGTCAATGGACTTATTATAGCCTGCATCTTTCATGGACCTATTACGGCTCCTACCTTTCATGGACTTACTACAGTTTGCATTTTTCGTGGACCTATTATGGTCCACACCTTTCATGACTTACCATAGTCAATGGACCTATTATGGTCCACACCTTTCATGACTTACCATAGTCAATGGACCTATTATGGTCCACATCTTTCATGGACCTATTACGGTCCACATCTTTCATGGACTTATTACGATCCACATTTCTTGACTAATCACAGTCACCAGACCTATTGCGGTCCACACTTCCCTGACTTACCACAGTCACCAGACCTATTAAGGGCTGCATCTTTCAATGGACTTATTACGGTCCGCATCAGTCAATGGACCTATTACAGTCCGCATTTTTTTTCATGGACCTCTTACGGTCCACATTTTCCTGACTTACTATAGTCAATGAACCTATTACGATCCGCATTTTTTCATGGATCTATTATGGTCCACATTTTCCTGACTTACTATAGTCAATGGACTTATTATAGTGCGCATCTTTCATGGACCTATTACGGTCCACACCTTTCGTGGACTTACTATAGTCCGCATTTTTTATAGACTTATTACAGTCCACACCTTTCATGACTTACCATAGTAAATGGACCCATTACGGTCCACATCTTTCATGGACTTATTACAGTCCACATTTTCCTGACTTACCATAGTCAATGGATCGATTACAGTCAACATTTCCTGACTAATCACAGTCACCGAACCTATTACGATCCACATTTCCTTTACTTACCATAGTCACCGAACCTATTAAGGGCCGTATCTTTTAATGGACCTATTATGGTATGCATTTTTCATGGACCTATTACGATCCGCATTTTTCATGGACCTATTACAGTCCGCATCTTGCTTGGACCTATTACGGTCCAATCTTTCACTAGACCTATTACGGTTCGCATATTACATGGACCTATTACGGTCCGCATCTTTCAATGGACCTATTACAATCTACATTTTCTTTGACTATTTACAGTCGGTCGACTTTCTACAGTCCACACATTTTCTTGACTTATCACAGTCAACGGACCTATTACGGTCCACATTTTCTCTGACTATTTACAATCAGTGGACTTTCTATAGTCCACACATTTTCTTGACTTATCACAGTCAACGGATCTATCATGGTCCTCATTCTCTGACTTATTATAATCAATGGACCTATTACGGTCCATATCTTTCCTAACTTATTATAGTCAATGAACTTTATACAGTCCATCCTCTTTTCAAACCTTTCCTTATAAATAGTGACAGGAGAAAAGTTGAAAACAAGGGAAAAACTATTGGTAAATAGACCTCCTTCAAGCAACATTACAACATCAGAAAAGCCTCCCAAAACAAAAGAGCGGTCATCGGGACATCCCCGAAATGTCAACCTCAAATTTCCACATTTATGATGAACCCTCATGTTTTAATTCTTGATTGAAGGGGTAAAAATTTTTGCTTTCGACAATCTCTATCAAGGAATTAAAACATATCTCACCAGTATCTACTAATGAAATTCCTCATTCTTGCAGGTACCCCTTTAACCCACAAGCGGTATACATTTTAGACCGCAAAGGTCAACCATCCCACAGCGGATTTTGATGAAGACTCATAGCAGTTGATGTATCATCAAAGGAATAGAGCACACGACTTTCATCCTTTCCCCAGTAGTTTCGAGGGTCATAGTCAACCCAGAGGTCAACTCACAAGGGGCATACAATTCAGACCGCAACTTTCAACCATCCCACAGAGGATTTCAATGAAGACTTACCACAGTCGACGTATCATCAAAGGCCTGGAACACACAGCTTTCATCCTTTCCCCAACAATTCCGAGAGTTAAACTCACGAAAAACTCACAAGGGGCATCCACCGTAGACTTTCAACAGTCCACGTACCCTTCAGGACTTTCTACAGTCCATATCTCTTTTCAGACTTTTTACAGTCTATGAACTTTCTACAGTCTGCATTTCTTGTTAGATTTTTTACAATCAATGGACTTTCTACATTCGACATTCCTTTTCTCACTTTTTACAATCACTAGACTTTCTATAATCTAATTCTTTTTCAAACTTTTTTTACAGTCACTGGACTTTCTATAGTCTAATTCTTTATTCAAACTTTTTACAGTCAATGGACTTTCTATAGTGAACTAGACTTTCTACATTTCGCATTTCTCCGACTTATCATAGTTGATGGACCTATTACGATCCGAATCTTTCATGGATCTATTATGATCCATATCTTTCCTGACTTATTATAGTCAGTAGACCTATTACGGTCCACATCTTTCAAGGACCTATTACGGTTGACATCTTTTCTGACTTTTTACAGTCAATGAACTTTCTATAGTTCACACTTTTCTCGACCTTTTTTTCAGTCAGCGGATTTTCTACATTCCATGTCGTCAACAGGCTTATCATAGCTTGCACACATGGGTCCTCAACCAAAAGAACGAAGACACACGGTCAATGTTCTTTCCCCAATAGTTCCATTGGTATCAACCAGCCGAAGGTCAACCTCCCAAGGGTAATCATTGCCAATTGGCAATTCACAAAGGGTATCGAGAGACTAATCCCTGAAAGATGCCACACCGAGATGAAAGCTTCCAACCATCATCCCCAAAGAGTAACAATCGTGACTGGTCAGGTATTATTTCTAAACCCCGCTGCTCTTTCAATCGTGGGACCATAAAGATCTCACATCAGTAGTGATCCCATGAGGGGTAACCTGTGAGCACGTGATTTTGATCCCCACTTACGAGTTCGATGATGAAGCTTTAATATATTTTCCTTTGCTAGTCTTTTACTTTGACAGGGTCTCGGAGGTCCTCGAGAGAAGCATTCCTCATTCCTTACGAACCTTTGATATCTTTTTAGACCACTTCATTAGTAACCCTACCCGATTTGAACCAAAGTCGGACAAAAAATCCAATGTTGACACCAATGTCATGAACATCGATACCGATATCACAAACATCGATACTGATGTTGTAACATCGGCAACGATGTCACTAACATCAGTACCGATGTTGTAACATCAGTAATGATGTCCCTAACATCGATACCGATGTCACTCAGTGACATCCGTACTGATGTCGCATTGACAGTAGCAGCGGAAGTTCGAAAATTATTAAATAGTTAGCCCCACTAATTGCAACCATCACATCAACTATTGTGATGGCTGCAATTAGTCATCCATAATGCTCATGGATGGGATAATGGTGGAGAAAAAAAGAGAAGAAGACAAAAAGCCTAATGATAGGCTTTTTGACTTTTGGATTGAATGGAGCTCTTAATAAAGGGAGATATTTAGCAAAAGGAAGGAGAAGTGGCAGAGAGAGGGGAGCACAAAATTGAGAGGAATGAGGGGAAGAAACTCATATCAAGAACAAGTAAAAGAGACAAAACATTAAGGAGCATTTTTCTATGTGTTCTTGAGTGATTTTTAGCGTAAAACAAAACTCCCACCTCCAAAACTGACAATTTCAAGTTTGTTAAATCAAATACTTGAAGATTAGACTTGAATGGAGAGTCTAAAACATTCTTATCACTCACTTGAAGGTCACTACACCTTCTAAAACATCTACTTTAGCAAGGAATGGATTCCTTCCAAAGATTTTCGGTAAATCATTAACCAACAACAAAAATCAACCAAAAAGAAACAAGGAGAGCTTCCCGGAGGACTTCATGGACCTGAAACAAAGTGTATTCATGACTACAGGGTAAGCCTTTGAGTTCCTAGAGTTTGTGCTTACATTTATATGCTTTTCTTTTTATAGTTTCATTTTGTTTTCGGTTTTTTCCCTTTTTGCGCACCAATATGTTTTCCAGAATTTATAGTATGATTTCAAATATTTTTGAGTATTTTCTTTAACATATTCTATACATCTTGAGCTTTCCAGAATGATAAAGATCATCCAAATTGGTAAAGTATAGAGAAAGTTATGTTCATTTAAATTTTCAGATTTTTTCTATTGCGGTTTCTGCTATTTTTTGTGTTTTCCGCAGGTCAGGAATGTCGAGGTCGGTATCGACCTTACCAACATTGGTACTAACATTCCAACATCTATACCAACATTGGTACTGACATTAACAACATCAGTACCGATGTTTCCTTTGGCAGAACCCAGTTTTGCTTAGTTTTGCTCAGTTTTGAATCGTTTAAAGCTCGGAACGACCCGCTGAGACCCCTCTGAACTTGGAAATGCATCATTGGGGGTAAAAAAACCTCTAAATTGAAATTATTTAAGATTTATTTATGATTTATTAATGTATTAATTTGTTAATTAAGGGTTTGGAGTAGTAACGGAAGCGCTTCAGGCCATTCTTATTGTTATCGCCCTTCACAGGGAAGTCGGTAATGATATGAATGACGTCGCTATCGTTGTTAACCCAAACCATGTCTATGTTATGCATGTTCGACCTAGATTTATGTTTCTAAATGTTGATTTAGGTTACCCTCATGAAGAGAACCCCATTCTCAGATACCCGACCCGACAAAATTCACATGTGGCATTTTCACTAATAAAATTACCAACATACGTGGAAATAAAAATAAATAATTTTTATTTAAAATAATAACTTCAAACCATCGATGTTTTAATTAGGTTACCTGGGCCTCACTAAAATTAAATCGAACATATGTGTTATACCTCGTGCTAACTTTTGTGGATGTAGGTTAGATGTATGCCTAGGATTTATTTTTCTTCGGGTATTGTATATACTTTTACAAAAATTGTAATTCATAGATTAGGTGGGTTGTTGCATCCCCCGAGGTTATGTAACCTTTAATCTTTACTTTTTCACATTTACTTCTCGTGTTTACTTAATGCTTGATGTATGGATTTATCACTTTCCACATGCGCGCTAAAACATGCATTTCAACCACAAAATGACTTAACTGCGAATATGCATAAGTAAAGAAATACAGTTTTCTATAGATGTAATTTAATGTGATCCAATAAGAAATAAAAAACTTATCCCGGACCCGAATCTCTGTGTGTTGTTGGGCCGTCCCCATAATTTTAAGCCCTAGGGGACTCTAATTCCTGGAAAGAGCTAATCCAGGTGATGACTCCACACTAAGAGATGGCAGATTAGGGTTTGAACCGATCTGAATAACTTTTTTGACCTCTTTTCCAAACCATTTTTCCAGGTCCCCGACTAGGCGCGCATCTTTTCCAAAAGCCCTGGTGGACCGCGCCTCTCATCTCCGCGATCCCTCGGCCCACCGCTTCGTGTTGTCCACTCACACCTATATTAACTCATTCTTCATTCTAACCCTACTATTAAAAATATCAATATATTTTATTTTCTTATTTTATCTTTCTTGTTGATCTTTAGAGCTAGTCCTTCCTTGTGGGATCAATATCTTTTAAAACTACATCGCAACTGTATACTTGCAGTTATCATCATTTTTCTATTTGATAAGAGGTACTGACAACACCTATACTTTACGCAAACAAGTTTTTGGCACCATTAATATATAGCCAAAATCTTTGAGAAAAAGTTATTAAATTTATCAGTAGAAAAGTGGCGAACAAGAACCTCCACTAGGATGATATTCTTTGTGAATATTGAACAAATGAATGTTGAAGAA
The DNA here is from genome assembly GCA_949673415.1 of Euphorbia schlechtendalii. NCBI lineage: Eukaryota > Viridiplantae > Streptophyta > Magnoliopsida > Malpighiales > Euphorbiaceae > Euphorbia > Euphorbia schlechtendalii. Next base: position 17,743 of record CATIWQ010160336.1, read on the forward strand.
CAGAAACTTTTATTTATAAGTGCTTTGCAATTACACTCATACAACAATTGCCCGAATATGTGGAGAAATCTAGTGATCGAAACAAGAATCAAATCACTTGCACATTTTTTTTTCTAACACTTTGAACTTAGCGAAATCTATATCTTTCATCTCTATCATGTATCATATGCTCTCTATATCTGCACTCTACCATATGCCGTAAAAATGCTTCAATTTAACACTATTTATAGAGTGTGAAGGACTGTGTTTATCCAAACGAAGAGTCGTGTCCATTGGTGAAGGTTTGCATCATCTTCAATGGGATTGGATACAAGAATTCGTTCTTATCATCAATGGATAGGCACCTTTTCATGGCTTCATTGTCCCTAAAAGGTGTCTTTTTGTTTGACAGTTGATGGTGGTTAATGGCAGTTGATCGTTCTTATCCAGCGGTTAGAAGTTGAGAAGAGTTATTCAAAACTTGCACGATTCACGAGCGTGACATACATGTCACGATCATGAATGTAAGTTGGTAACTTTCTATTTGTGAAGAATATCAAGTCACGATCATGATAGATAATCGTGAGTGTGATTTATCTAATCGCGAACAGGAATCACAATCGTGACATGTGCTTTTCTTCATGATTCTTCTTTGGAACTTTGCCAATCTTTGACAAATTCGATCCTAAGCAAATTTCTTGCATTCCACGCATCTTTTACACCTTTTACACTCTTTTTGCATAGAATTCCATCTTTAATCATTTCACTCCCAAGATTCACCTAGTTTCTGCACTTGCATAAAAAACAACTACATACCACGTGAAATCTTTTATATGAAGTTGTGAGCACGGGATTTTGTACTAGCTCACTCGTTCGATGATGATGGCTTTTTCGAGATTTTATCCCTGAATCACACAATTTTCGAGTATCCTGACAAATCCGAATGGGAATCCTCCTCATCTCTAATTCAAAAGGATGTTTTTAAATATTTAATTTTATTCATATATTAATTAAAAAATATAAAAAATAAAAAATACATAAAACATGATGGAAAACAAATCCGGGGGCCCGCATTGCCAAAGGCGGGTGAGGTGAACCTCTCCAAAAAGGGTTCGGCAAGGCAAGCCTCACCAAGCTTTGGTGAGGCACATGGACTCACCAAAGTTCCCGTGAGGGGCCTCACTGGACTTTTTTTCTGGTGAGAACCCTTGCCGGAAAATCTTACCTTTTTTGGTTTTTTTAGGATTTTCCTATAAATAGTCAGGTCATTTTCGATGTTGAGGAGCCCGAAAAATTATCAGATAAAAAAATATAGCTTTAGAACGACCTTTGCTTCCAAGAATTAAAATGAACATTTTTGGACTTTTACTACAATATTTTTACCTAAACAAAAAGACGAGGAGGATTTCCCAAGGACCGATCGGATTTCTTCGAAGTGGATTCGTTCAGTAAGGGTAAGCCTCTGAGTTCCTAGAACTGCAATTCCCGTGCTTTCAGTGTTTAATTTTCTTCTTCTGATTTCTTCTGTGAACCTAGGACTTTCGCTTCTTTTATTTTATTTTAACTGTTGTAATTCTTCTTCACCTTTTTCTTTATTAAAAGGAGATGTATGTTAGAACACCCCCACGAAGGGAATAAAATATATTCCTGGATAACAGACCTCACTTTTTACCATGCGAGCAACTTCATTAATTAAAATGAGCAACCAATGTGCTAATAAAACGAATGGTTTTATCTAAATAACAAGCACAATATCGTGATCTTTTTTTTCGGCCACACGGGCCTCGCTGAATACAAAATCGAACATACGTGCTATCCCCTATGCTAAACTTTATGGATGCAGGTAGATTAGGATTAGATGTATGTTTAGGACTTTAAATTTCCTTCGGGTATCGTAATTTCAATTTTTGGGAAATGTAATTAATAGGTTAGCAGGCGGTTGCATCCCCCGATTTTTGAAGCCTTGTAATTTCCATTTTTCGCTTTTACTTTCCGCATTTACTTACTGTTTTCTGGATGGTTTATTTTTCCTCTTTGTGAATGATTTATTGTTTCACAATACGTGAATCATACATATAAACTTCAAAAATGACCTAAGTGCGAATATGCGCAATTAAAAGAACATGGTTTTTTGTAGATGTAATATATTGTGATCACTTAAAAAATAAGCAACTTATCCCGGACCCGAATCTCTGTGTCTTGGTGGGCTGTCCCCCGGACATTAAGCCTCACAGGACTCTAATTCGTGGAAAGAGCTAATCCAGGTGGCGACTCCACACTAAGAGATGGCGGATTCGAGTTCGAACCGATCTAAAACGTTTTTCGCCTTTTTCTCTTTCAACCATTTTTTTCGGGTCCCCGACTCGGTGCACCTTTTTTCCAAACACCCCGGTGGACCACGCCTATGAAACCGCGCGCTCTCAACCCACCGCTCCGTGTCTCTCGCTCACAGTGGTGACTTCATTGGGGATTTTTCTAAAAACTTGTTTTTTAAAGGTTTTAGATTTTGGATAAGTGCCGAAAATTATTGATCAAATTATTCCATTTTTTCTTAATTTTGACATATTCATTATAACGCATTGCAGTAGAAGGGATTAGCCCATAAGTCTAAGGTACCCCTATTACCGCAAAGCTTTCTCTTACACTAATCTGCCTCCTTGAGAAAATATAGTACTTGAGCGAGTGGAGCACTTGTTGCAATATCGCATGTACCTCCCTCATTAGATAGTATTTGGGGAGAGGCTTGGAGTGTATTTCAGTGTAATAAGAACCTTTTACATCAGTAACCCATTTTTTAAACCCTCATGTAAATAAGCCATAGCCATTTTCCCTAGGGTGTTACCCAAACACGCGATCATGCATTATATTTCCTGCAGGTGCGCTCCTTAGTACCCTCGCGGTACTAAGATGAACCAAACTTAGGATAGAGACTGGCTAAAAACCCTATGCGCGGGAGTTGTATGGTTGGAAGAAAGATAATGTGTGCTATGTGCTAAGTGTTTACCATTTTTTTCGATTTATCATGCATTGTAGAAATGTGCCATGCTAACCATGAATTTTCATGCAGACACTTAAACGCACACACTCATTGATACAAAACATGGTTTGATGTCACTCATACGTAGGAACTTAGTCAGCACTCGAGATCGTGTCCCCTTAGGATGACCTGAAACCAACTAGAATCATGTTGCATCACTCACGCACATTCTTGCGTGATGTCCACATGACTTACCAAAATCCCAGCACGATGCCCATTTGGCATCCGAATTACCACCCTTCTGGGGCACCCATATTCACCAAAAGCCTACCTTTGGTAAACTTGAACACAAAGGATATCCCTGTTGATGTCCTAACCCAAGCCCTTGTAGGGCGAACTTTTGCTCACGCATCACTACATACCTTTAGTGATGATGTCCACTGACATCTAAGACTTTGGCCCGATAGGGGCAAAACGACTAAAACATTCATTTATGTGTTACTTATGGTATTTTTCTCCATACATTTAGGGAATAACTTGCACTAGAGTCCGTCACATAGCCTACTCACACATAAAGGGAGTTAGCTCTCAAACCTTTGACCTATCACCACACGGGTGATTAGGCCACTTCATTACATCATTCCACTTTACATTGTCCCAAGGATAGGATGCAGATCTCAAAACCAATGGACCTTCATTCATCGCATGGACTAACAATTCCATTCTTTTTTATGTGTAATTTTATCTTACATCATGGCACGTTAACTCTTTTCCACAACCATAACATTAAACATCTCATGCATCATGATTTTACATGCATTCCCTAACGATCTCTGTGTGTATGTAAGGCTAGGAAGAAGCCACTTGTTCAGAAAACTTAGAGCAGGGCTTCTGACCGGCTGATATGTCTATCTCCAGTCACGACTCATCAGGAAGGAGTTCCGTACACCGACTCTAGCTAGGATTCAGATCAAGATGCTCCTCACAGTTTCCGCAACATGTCTAATCAGCAGGAAGAGAATATGATCAACGAGCAGACTCTTGGGGTGGGTCAGAAACCACCAGCCAACTAATCGTCGGTGAGCACCGAGATTGCGACTGCAATGAATGCCTTCACCAATAGTGATCGGTTTTTGTCAGTCTTCAATCATCATGTTAGAATTGGGTAGCCCAAGCAGAGGGCGAATGATGTGGTGCCGAATGCTAGCAGCACAACTCTAACAAGCGAACCTTCAGTGTTCCCAAGTGCTAGCATAATCACCCCTGAGCTCCATCGAGGTCAACCGCAAACAATGTATGAGCTACAGGTGGGTGCCTTATTTCTCCAAGGGCAGTCGCGACATGTTACTTTCAAACCAAGGGTAATGGGGTCTTCGGAAATTAGGCCCTCTTCCAATTACATTTCTCTTACTCAAGGGGTGGCTCAACCCACCGTGCCTAGCTAGGGTGGACCATCTCAGACATTTCAGGGTTCGGGGTAGTACAACCCAAGTTCGCAGTATGGGGATTTCTCGGAGACCCCAAATAGTATCCTCCAATATCTTGGAATGGATAAACTTGGAAACAGTTTTTAGCCACTCATATGCAGGGGTAGAAAGTGAAGCAACCGGCAGTACACTCGAAGAGGGAGGAGAAGGTAGCCGTCATCAGGTTGCCAAAGGAGGAATATCATGGCATCTCGCCATATGCTGCTAATTTGGGATTCCTGTTCACCAAGTTACGTGAACTCAATCAATTGAAAAGCTTGAAGATGCATGTACCTCCCAAGCCAGAAGAGAAGGATAATTACTATCATTATCATGTAACTATAGGACACCGCACAAATAACTGCAAGGAGCTACTGAAAGCTATTCAGAAGCTGGTGGTTGATAAGGTCATCCATGAGCCTGCTCTCAAGCCTAGCACCAAGACCAACCCCTTGCCAAAGCTTGAAGCAAGAGTGGGAATGATTGCCCCTGAGCTAAAAAGGCAAAAGGTCATGAAATGCATATCCTAGGGACTTAGAGAATTTGTGTTGATGGTTGGGTTGGGAAGCGACCCTAATCAAGTATTGGAGATGTTGGAGGAGGAATCGAACCGCCGAGGGTGAGGAGGTAAAATTGAAGCTGTTGAGATCAATCTGGCCGGAATGCCAATGTTTACCAGCCAGAAACCTACGTCGCTCCGCATAGGAAGGGACATCTCAGGGAAAGTGGACCTTTCAGTGGAAGCATAGGCAATCAAGGGTGAACAGTACGTAATGGTAATCGAGTCAGGAATGAATCCAGATAATCTGATGGAAATACTTAAGTCTGAGTTAAGAAGTCAGGCAAGGAGAGAACGAGAGGAAGTCCCAAGGGCCAGTTTTAGCTTGGCTGGAATGATAATATTTAATGGAGATGAGGCACCCTCTACTCATCTATCTAAGTTTTACACCCTGTGTCAAGTACAGGGTCTTTCACAGAGTATGATAGCTAAATTGTTCCCATGCTCGCTAGCAGGTGTAGCAAGCCAATGGTATTATACGCAGTCAGAGGAGGTTAAGGCTAACTAGAGGTACATCGCAGCAGAATTCCAGATTGATTTTGCATTCTTAGAACCCCCAGGAAAGGCCATGCGAGATCTGCTCGCGTGCAGGCAAAGAAAGGGAGAATCGCTCACCAGCTACATACGGTAGTGGATGCTTACATATCTGGTACTGGCGCCAAGACCATTTGAGCCTTCTATGTTATGGCTGATAATAGGGGGAGCACAAGAATGGTACCGCTACCATCTAGAGAGGAGGTATGCGCCAGATTTTGAAGAACTATCATACCATGCACATCACCTAGATAGAGAGCTATCTTCTAGGCACCATAATGTCCATGTGGTGGAGATAAGGATACTCACCAATTCTCGCCATGTTATCTTGTTCCAATCTAGAAGTAAACACAGTAACTGATGAAAGCAGAAGAGGAGATTCAGTGGTAGAAGTATTCTCTATAGAGGAAGTAAAAGCTATCACTGACGCACCTGCTGCTGCATCAACTAAAGCCCCTCCGCCTGTGGAGGATGAAATAGATGATGTATTTATGAACATTTTTTATGTTTTGGACAATTTTGCCTACGAGGCCCATTCAATGAAGTATGACAATTTTGCTTACTTGTTTGATGTTCTGCTTGACGGCACCATGCATTCATATGATGATACACATAACATCTTTAACATTCATGATACATCATTAAACGAAATTAACTTGGGTACAAATGAGTCACCAAAAATGGTGACAATTTATAATGATTTGAATCCTGAAGAAAAAAGAGAGATCACAAATGTACTTAAACGGTAAGTGGCAGCGTTTGCTTAGTCATATGAGGACATGCCTGGAGTGGATAGATAAATCGTAGAACATCACATCCCAACTGACCCTAGAATCAAGCTGGTAAAATAGAAGTTACGTTGCTTAAGGCCTGAATGGGCAGAAAAGGTTAAGGCTGAACTGGCGAAGCAGATCAAAGCTAAATTCTTAGAAGTAGTTGAATACTCGACGTGGCTAGCCAACATTGTCCCAGTAGTAAAGAAGGATGGTAAGGTCGGAGTCTGCGTAGATTTCAGGGATCTGAACAAGGCCTCCCCAAAGGATGATTTCCCCTACCCCACATTGACGTACTGGTCGATAGCGCAGCAAGGGCAGCTATGTATTCCTTCATGGATGGCTTCTCAGGCTACAACCAGATACTAATGGCAATAACCAACAAGATCAAGACATCATTCATCACTGAATGGGGCATATACTTATAGAAGGTAATGCCGTTTGGTTTGAAAAATGCTGGCACAATAGATCAACGAGCAGTTACAACCCTCCTGCATGATATGACCCACAAGGAGGTGGAAGTTTATGTGGATGACAAGCTTGTGAAGTCCAACACTAAGGAGGAACATCCAGCTATCCTAGACAAGTTTCTCACCAGAATTGAGAAATACAATCTCAGCTTGAACCCTAAAAAGTGCGTATTTGGAGTTACGTCAGGGAAACTCCTGGGGCATATAGTCAGCCAAAAAGGAATCGAGATGGATCCTGATAAAAGCAAAGCCATTAGGGACATGCCTGCGCCGAAAATCGAGAAAGAAGTCCGGTCTTTCTTGGGATCTCTACAATATGTAAGCAGATTCATCGCCAGACTCACAACCATCTACGAGCCAATCTTCAAACTACTTCAAAAGGACCAACCAGTAGTTTGGAATGACCAGTGCCAAGTGGCGTTTGACAAGATCAAACAATACTTGTTAAGCCCACCCGTCCTCCGCCCACCAGAACCTGGAAAGCCCCTGGTCTTATACCTGGCAATTGAGGAATCATCAGTTGGAGCCATGCTAGTACAAGAACACAAAGATAAAAGCAAACATGCAGTGTACTACTTGAGCAAGAAATTACTCGAGTATGAGTCATGCTACACCTTGGTGGAGAAAATTTGCACAATGATTGTTTGGTTGACAAAGAAGCTGTATCATTACTTCCAATCTTATCGGATCAAAGCCATCACAAAGATAGACCCGACGAAGTACTTATACCAGTCACCAACATTGGCTGGAAAACTCTAACGATGGTTATTGCTATTATCTGAATTCGACATCGAATATGTGACCAAAAAAGTCATTAAGGGATGAGCAGTTGCTGAAGTTTTAGCAAATCAGTCCTTGGACTCTGATTATGTTGAAAATCTAGAATTTCCAAATGAGCAACTAGCATTGATAGAGGATGCTGGCGCAGAGTGGAAAATGAAGTTATACCCCTTTCCAAATGATTGGAGTTCCCAGTAACAAACAACGGAGCAGAATATGAGGCTTGCCTATTTGGGTTAGAGGAACTTCGAAAGGCACGGGCGAAAGAAGTATCGGTGGTAGGGGACTCAGCTTTGGTGATTAAACAAGTCACTGGCGATTGGGAAATAAGAGAAGAATCACTCCGTCCTTACATGGAAGCAGTATGGAAAATCTCACAAAAATTTTCCAAATGCATCTTCAAACACATGCCCAAGTACGAAAACCAAATGGTAGATGCACTCGCTACACTAGCATCAATGTGGGAATACCCTATCAATCAATCAAGCCTGTTGTACTGCAAACGTCCAAAGAACCCTTCTACTATCACCTAGTGGAAACGGAGGATCAACAAGCTATCGGGAATTGGTCCTTCGACATCGTCAAATTTTTACAGACCAGGGAATACCTTGAAGGCGCAACAGACTCTGAAAGAACCTCATTACGGAGATTAGTGACTCAGTTTCGTCTAGTAGAAGGGGACCTGTTCAAACGAACATCAGAAGGAATACTATTGAGATGTCTCACCGAACAGGAGGCACTATTGGTAATGAGATAAATGCACGCGGGAGACTATAGTCCACACATGAATGGGATAGCACTGGTTAAGAAAATGCAACGCCAAGGATATTATTAGACAACAATGGTCATAGACTACGTATCGGAAGTATGAAAGTGCCACGAATGCTAGATATACGGTGACATCAGCCATCTACCCCCATCCGAACTCCATAGCTTATCTACTCCTTGGCCATTCTTAGCATGGGGCATCGACATTATTGGCGAGATCCGACCAAACTCAACTAATGGACATCGATTCATTATAGTAGTAGTCGACTACTTTTCAAAATGGGTGGAAGCAGAATCCTACACCAACATCACCGCTAAGAAGATGCAAAGTTCATAGAAAAGCATATATTCACCCAATATGGCATTCCACATCACATCGTATCGGATAATGGAGTTCAATTCCAAGGAGTCACATCAGACCTAATGAGGAAATATGGGATCAAGCACCACCGGTCATCACCATATAGGCTACAAGATAATGGGGCAGTAGAGGCAGCTAACAAGGCGATTAAGAAAATCCTAAGCAAGATGGTCGTTACTTACAGGGATTGGGCTGATAAGTTACCATTCGTAGTGTGGGGATACAGGACAAGCGTCAAAACTCCAACAAATCAAACCCCTTTCTCGTTAGTGTATGGGATGGAAGCAGTTTTATCGGTGAAAATGGAAGTGAAATCGCTTCGAGTAGCACTGGAGGCAAGGTAAGAGGAGTTAGAATGGGCAAGGCCAGATTTGAACAGTTGAATATGATTGGAGAACAGCTGCTAAAAGGCACTGGATCATTTACAGATGTACCAACAACGCATTGCTAGGGCATACAATAGTCGAATTAGGGTTAGAAGCCAACCGTTAAAAGTAGGAGACTTGGTTCTGAAACAAATGAGAAACTCAAATGTGGACCAACGGGGAAAGTTTCGCCCGAACTGGGAAGGCCCTTATGTCATTAAGAAAATCTTGAGCAAAGGAGCTGCCAAGATCATGGACATGGATGGAAACGAGTTTGTCAATCCAATCAATCAAGAAAAGCTCAAGCGCTACCACGTGTAAAAGCAAAAGAAATAAATTTACAAAAGCGGTACACCAAAAAAGAGAGAAACCAGTCCACCAAATGGCACTTGGCTGTTTGGGCAACAATTAGAACCATTCTTGTATAAAAACCAGAAATGTCTGCTGAGTTGAAAACCCGCGAGGGGCGGTTCAGGCAAAAATTAGGACACGGTGAGGAATAAAGGGACCGTGAGTTAGAAAACTTGTTATAGGCTAACTGGCGGCAGGACTCAAATCATTGGAAAACTTGTACTCTTTTTAAAGTCGTTTAATGAAATGTGTTATGTTTGCAAAGATTTATGTTTATGTTTATATGAATAGTGTGCATACAGAATATCATAAGTAAATAAAATTCGACAAAATTTCATAATCTAAGAATAAGCCAAAAAACACAAGATAGAAAACAAATGGTAAATAAGATCTAAGGGTGCCAGTCATTCCACCATGCACGCTTCCTCGAAGTGTGAGGAAGGGGGTCCAAACCATCTTCATCCCTCTCCCACTCACGAGACACCATAAAGTGATGGTCAGCATCGGGGAGAACCTTAATCTCACCAAGCCATCCGTGGTAGAATTTGTCAGTATCTGTGGTCTCCGGGGTAATGTAATCCAACATAACAACTCGAGTGAATGCCCAAAGCCTCTGTATAGCATCAGGAGTGCCAGGATCGAAGTCTTGAAAATGGGTTGAACATAGAGACCTAGGAACCCATTGCTGACACCCGTACTACCAGCACAGATGAGAAGGGGAATATGATGTGACGCCAAATAGCCCCTTTAGTAAAATACCAGAATCATAGACATTGGTAACCATGAACTGAATCTCCAACCAAGGGCTTAGCCAACGAACCTCAGAAGCTCGGTAGGAGCCTAAAATCTCGACCCAAGCGCTTTCGCTCAGTGAACGATGGTCCTTCCTAGTGAAGCCTCTAGGACCATAATGTGAAGGGAGGTATCGAGCCTTCCTTAAGCATGGATCAACAATTAAACGAAGCTTCTCCAACAGCCATACCTACGTTAACCCATTCGTTTAAACAAATAACTAAAATCATGAAAGAAAGAGATGAGGAAAGAGAATTACCTCTAGTAAAGCAAAATGGTCTCCTGCTAAATCCTGATTCATCGAAGCAGCATCTAAGTGGACCAAACTCTTAGCCAAGGCTAAAGCTGCAGAAGAAAGGCCTGTAGAGAGTGGGTCAATGATCAACAGCAAGCGGAAAGGCACAATCACTCCAACCCCACAAACGAACTCCACCAAAAGAAGTAGAGTCAACATTGAGGGCCAAGCTAGATGACTACTGGGTGTATTCCCACACCAGCTAAGGACAGCTTCAATCTAGAAGCTGCAAACATCAGGGGGAGTTTATAAAAAGCGCCCACTAGACTCTAGGTTCCATAAACCCTTCAGTTTATCCTCAACTCCAAACTGGAAAGAAAGAAAGGCGAAGGATAGTCTCACGGGGGATATTGGCATCGACTCCTTCGGAAAAGAAAGCCCCAGGATAGCATGAAACTCCTTGACCAAGGGGAAAAGCTCAAAGTCAGCAAAGTGAAAGACATGAGTGGCAGGATCCTAAAACTTCAAAGAAGCACGAATGAAGGCCATATTCACAGGCTTGGAAGCAAGGTACTGAAGACCCCACAGACCAAAACTCTCAATCCTCCGCTAATCAGGTCCCCGAATGGTGCGGAGAAAGACCCTAAGGCGCTCATTATGGGTTGACATCAGAAAGTAAAAAGCTAAAGGAAATTCCTCAAAATCAATGTTCCTACACACATTAACCATGTACATTAGCATTGACATTCATTCATGTATATACAAAAAAACATTCACAAACAAACAAGCATATTCATAAAATAAAACACCACATGCAAGGACCCGGTACTACAAAAGGCCAAAATCCCCTTTTCTTTCATAAATCAGAAGTCTTTTTAAGATTCTACAAAGTGGAGCTATCTAAAAAGTCCGGTTCGAAAAGAGGAATCTAAAACTAAACCTAAAAGGGAACTCCTAAGCATGCGCTACCTACGTGTTGATCTCCACCCATCGGATCTTGGGATAACATGGTAGATATCTCAAAATCCTCAGCACCTAATCTCCCAAGAGCACCACCTGCTGAACAAGACACAGGAGGAGGCTGGGGAGCGTGAAGAAAACTGGTGTCCCATTCTGGAGTGAAGAGTTGCCCAACATCTAAGTCATCAAGTAGGGAATCGATATCAAATGTAAGAGGCTGGTGAGGACCCGAGGTGGAAGCCCGCACTTCTGCTTGAGCCTGCTCTACTGTAGCATTTTGCTGCAGTAACTCTTGATACTAAGCCTGCAAACTCTGGTGACTAGCTTCCAAACTCTGGTAACGGACTCCCAGCTCCTGGTGACTAACCTCGAGGCCATGATAGCAAGCATCTAGACCTTGATGGCTGATATCCAGTGTTTGAAAGTGATCGTCGAGCTCTTGGTAGAGTCGCTCGAATTCCATGCTCCTCGCTGCCATATCCTACAGTCATAAAACATGTCACGAAAATCACATCCATGCACATAAAAAAAATGACATTTCATGCATCGCATATAATAGGACGAGAAATACTACATACACGTGTAATCCCATCATGTGAAATCATCAAGTCCCTCAATGCAAAAGAATGTCGAGCCACCCGATCCATCTCCTTACGTGCAACCTGCAAAAGGAAGGGAATGAGTAAACAAATGTCAAGACATCCCTAAAAGATCGCTGGTGGTCTAACAATCACTTAAGTAGTGTTGGAAGGATCATAGGCCAATGTGTGAATGCTCGGGGGAAGAGGCACCTCTCGTGAGGTCCCCATGGAACCCATCAAGTAGAAGGTAGAGTCGAGGGGAATAACGAACCTCCCGTCAACAACTCCTGACAAAGATATGCTTACCCCCTGACCGTATCATTCAGATCAGGCACTCGAACCCTTTTCCGGGTGAACTCCTACAAAGACAGATAAACAGTCAGAAATAGATCAACATGAATAAAAAGATTAACACATTTCATACCCGGTATCCCACCGGAACCACCATCAACTCTCGGACCCCTAACAAGAGAAGGAGGGTGTGCCTCCTCGGGCTGAGCCGTCGGGTGAAGCGGGAGCAGCCACTCCAGAATAGAGGCCTCGTAGTCACTACGATACCCTGAAAGCCTCACACCATGCTCCTCGAAGAGTACCTCCCCCTCCTCAGGATCAGTAATCACCAAGTGCGCCCAAAATAGTCCGGTGGGAGGCGCAGGCGGAATGCGTCTATCAAACACTGGCTTAGTCTGCCAGACTGGGTACGCTCACCCAGGTACCACTCATGGGTCCTGGGCCCCTCAAGGATGAAGCGGTTGCGATCCACGTCTCGTTGGATCTCCTTCACCATATGATAGCTTGGGAGACCCCTCCATGGGTTACGCTCCACCTAAAAAGAAAGAACAACAGAGTCAGAATAAGTTTAAAGACAAAAAGGTGATCATATCCATATAAATGAGGTCCATCACCTACTCGAGAGTCAACTCGCAAAGATGCTGACAGTAGCCAGTAGAATAAAAAACATCCCCCTTGAAAGATGACCAGATCCGGGCCATGCACGGAGCATCCTCCGGAGCATCAGCAAACTGCGGGGCGGGCTTAAGAAATATGCAACTTATCCCGGACCCGAATCTCTATGTCTTTGTGGGCCATCCCTTGGACGTTAAGCCTCATAGAACACTACTTCTTGGAAAGAGCTAATCCAGGTGGCGACTCCACACTAAGAGATGGTGGATTCGAGTTAGAACAGATCTAAAATGTTTTTCACCTTTTTCTCTTTCAACCTTTTTTTTTCCGGGTCCCCGACCCGGTGCACCTTTTTCCCAAACACCCCGGTGCTCCATGCCTATGAAACTGCGAGCTCTCAGCTCACCGCTCCGTGCAGCAAAAATAAAGGGATTAATTAAGATCAATCAATAAAAAAAACTCGACAGACATAATTCACAAAGTGAGCAAACAATACCTGAAGAACCATGGGGTAGCAACGTAGCGACTGTACGCGACCTCGAACAGCCAAGTTAAGGGTAAAATAAGTCTACGCTAAAATCACCCGAGGCCACTAACTCTGTCTAAGTCCACCAACGGCTCAATCAACCCATAATTGATCTCGCTATTCGAGACCGGGAAAAATGTGACACTCAACAGGGTGGCTAAAAATGACCGGACATACAGAGGAACCTAGGCCTTGAAAATGGACTGTCGACCCGTCTAATAGTCAAACAACACACTATAACTCAGTGCCCGGCCTCTGGGGTCAACAACGAGTAAGTCTCTAACACGGTTACAAGAACAGCTACAAAAAGGTGTTAGATCACAGTACCAGTCCATGATAGACCAGTGATCGCTCCAATGTCAGAGGGAGTAATGGTAACCTCCTCGATCGGGAAATCGAAGGTGTGCGAAATGTCGCACCACCTCTGAGTAAGTGCAATCAATGTCGAATACAACAGTAATGTAGGCCGTAAAGATCATGCCAGAGGACCAAATCTGGTGGCCTTAATAAGCTTAGGGTGAGAAGAGGTGTGACGGTACCATGTCTGGATAGTGGTATATCCACCCGTGGGATGAAGCGTGGGGGACTGCAAACGAAATCAAATAATACGTTATTAAACGCGAGACCAGCGAGAAAAACACCAAGATAATTTTTCTTTAAATTTCTCTCAAATAATTTGGGATCCAAAACACGTTTGGGTCCCAAACTTTATTTTCAAATCACTTAGAAAAATGTCTTTAGATAAAAAAAAAATTTTCGGATCCAAAAGAAGTTTGGACTCCATGTTTTAATCATTTTCCAATATCTTTTCATAAAAATAAATAAATAAATAAATAATAAATAATTAATTAATAAAAAAATTACGTAGGTTAGCGACCAGGGCCCCGAGAGGCGGTGTTGAAAAAATCCGGTGAGCCTTCGGGGCCACGCCAGGCATCTCTAGCGGGGCCTCCATAAGGCCCTCGCTAGAAAGACTAGCGAGGGTCCAAAAGACCCTCGCCAGAGAGTCTAGCGAGGGCCCTAAGGGACCCTCGCTAGAGAGCTTTGACGAAGGCCTCTTAAGGACCCTCGCCAGAGAGTCTGGCGAGGGCCCTTAAAACCCTCGCCAAAGAGTTTGGCGAGGGTCAGGCCCTTGCCAGTTCGGTTGTCTCCGCTGGAAATTTTTTTTTCGGCGGACCTAAATTCGTCTTTGTTTAATTTTCTAGGCTAAAATTCCATGACATGGTTCAAGGATTAGTTCAAATCTAGTTCCTAAACAAGATAAAATCACATTAAAAATGGTAAATAAAAGTGTCTCTAGCAAATACCTCGATCCGGGAAAGGTGAGGCTGAGCCAGAAAATCAGGATCCAGCGTATCTGTCGGGGAAGTAATGGTAAACCCCAGCATAGCATCGGTCACCACCAAACCGTATGCGATGTCAATGTCAACAGAAAATACTCCGGGATCATCAGTAGGCTGAGGAGTGAGACTAGGGATAAAACGGAGTCCCCTGCTTGCTACGTTTGACAACATGTTTACTAGAGAGAAGAGAGAGCAAAAGTGTTTAGAGAGAGACTGAGATTATGAAAAGTAAAGGAGTAAGGAAGGGGAAGCTATATTTATAAAGAAAATAACAGGGTCTCACCTATCTATTTATTTTATTAATTTACAATGGAAGTCTCTCAACACTATGAAACGATGCACGGGATACCCTCGATATTCCTCAAACTCATTTAATTCATTTATTCCTCAATGTTTTAATTTTTTATTGAAGGGGCAAAAATTTTTGCTCCACATAAACTCATTCAAATAATTAAAACATTCATCGTAAAATGTATTAACATTATTTTTTTTTCTTATTTGTTACAGGAAACAGGTCAACATCTGAAGGAAATTCAAAACATAATCAAAGAAGGAAACGGTTATCTCGATGGCTGAAGAAAGAAACAGCCTCATTTATAAATCAAAGAATGAAATGGTTGCCGACTACAACAAGGACACCGTAGAAAGAAACGGTAGACCCCCCAAGTACCTAAGAATTCTGAAGAAAGAAACGAACAACCATACGAAGATACAGCGCAAGAAAGGAAGGCCTATTTTATCACCAATTGAAAGCGAGATGTCACCGATCACATCAGTCAGGTATTCTCTCTATCGCTCCACTCTTTTCGTGTGATAATACTAGTTATACAACCAGCAATTATCACACAAGGGGTAGCTATGAGCACGGGATTTTGTACCAGCTCACACGTTCGATGATGATGGCTTTTTCGAGATTTTATCCCTGAATCACATAATTTTCGAGTATCCTGACATATCTGAATGGGAATCCTCCTCGTTTGTAATTCAAAAGGATGTTTTTAATAAAAATATTTAATTTTATTTAGATATTAATTAAAAAATATAAAATATAAAAAATACATAAAACATGATGGAAAACCAGATCCGGGGGTCCGCACCGCCAAAGGCAGGCAAGGCGAACCTCGCCAAAAAGGGTTCAGCGAGGCTTGGCCTCGACAAACTTTGGCGAGGCCCCTGCCTTACCAAAGAGCTTGGCGAGGCACATGGCCTCGCCAAAGTCCCGGTGAGGGGCCTCGCTGGACTTTTTTTTACGAGACCCCTTATCGAAAAATCTTACCTTTTTTGGTATTTCATGATTTTCCAATAAATAGTCGGGTCATTTTCGATGTTAAGGAGCCTAAAAAACTTTCAGATAAAAAATTATAGCTTTAGAACGACCTTTGCTTCCAAGAAATAAAACGAACATTTTTGGACTTTTACTACAACATTTTTACCTAAACAAAAAGACGAGGAGGATTTCTCAAGGACCAATAGGATTTCTTCGAAGTGGATTCGTTCAGTAAGGGTATGCCCCTGAGTTCCTAGAACTGCAATTCCCGTGCTTTCAGTGTTTAATTTTCTTTTTCTGATTTCTTTTGTGAACCTAGGACTTTTGCTTCTTTTATTTTATTTTAATTGTTGTAATTCTTCTTCATCTTTTTCTTTATTAAAAGGAGATGTATGTTAGAACACCCCCACGAAGGGAATAAAATATATTCCCGGATAGACCTCACTTTTTACCATGCGAGCAACTTCATTAATTAAAATAAGCAACCAATGTGTTAATAAAACGAATGGTTTTATCTAAATAACAAACACAATATCACAATCTTTTTTTTAGGCCACACAGGCCTCGCTGAATTCAAAATCGAACATACGTGCTATCCCCTATGCTAACCTTTGTGGATGCAGGTAGATTAGGATTAGATGTATGTTTAGGACTTTAATTTTCCTTCGGCTATCGCAATTTCAATTTTTGGGAAATTTAATTAATAGGTTAGTGGGCAGTTGCATCCCCCGATTTTTTAAGCCTTGTAATTTCCATTTTTCGCTTTTACTTTTCACATTTACTTACTGTTTTGTGGATGGTTTATTTTACCGCTTTGTGAATGATTTATTATTTCGCAATACATGAATCATGCATATAAACTTCAAAAATGACCTAAGTGCGAATATGCGCAATTAAAAGAACACGGTTTTCTGTAGATGTAATATATTGTGATCACTTAAGAAATAAGCAACTTATCCTGGACCCGAATCTTTATGTCTTGGTGGGTCATCCCCCGGATGTTAAGCCTCACAAGACTCTAATTCCTGGAAAGAGCTAATCTAGTTGGCGACTCCACACTAAGAGACGACGGATTTGGGTTCGAACTGATCTAAAACATTTTTCATCTTTTTCTCTTTCAACCTTTTTTTTTCCAGGTTTCCGACCCGGTGCACCTTTTTTCCAAAACCCCAGTGAACCGCGCCTATGAAATCGCGCGCTCTAGGCCCACCGCTCTATCTCACCCACTCACAGAATTATAAAATGACTTTAAACCATATCATTTTATGAGTAAAATTAACAAGATAAAAGTGTAATTATACACTTATTAAGTAGCAATACAAATATCCTCAGAATTGAGATATCGGTTACCTTATGTAGGAGTTACTATACTTTGGGTCATACTTATTCATAGCCTGGCGATCAGGATGACACGGGTGATTATGGGTATATCGATAATTACATATTGGTAAGCTATATAGTCAAGATGGATTCCATCCTCTTGATATAGCAATATAATGGGAGATGTACCTTAGGGCTCCTTGTTGAAGCGACACACTCATAAACCTCTAATCAGAGGATAAGAATGATAGAATGGGTTTCTAATCAATCGAGATACATAATGGTTGAGTGGTGTTCTTCATCAACAAGTTTAATTCTAGAATAGCTACGACTATTACATGAGCTAACACTTAATCCGAGCTTAATAAACTAAATGGTACTTAACCTAATGGAAGGAATGTATTATATTGGTCACTACTGCATAACCGGATCAAGTCATAAGCATGTTACATTCTAAGTATTGGGGGATCATACACCTTTGCTAAAACGCCCATGTGATCATCTAAAGCTATCGGGTTCCATATCGGTCTAGAACACTAAGCCTAAAGCCAAGTTTAGGTTAACCTCTAGCGACTCTATACTTTGGGATCCTATGAGGTCACACACTTTGGGCCTTTATCGGACCATGTAAAGAACCCATGGAGTGGGTCTGTATCGAAAATACAAGTTGTGAAATTTGTGAGAAGAATTATTAATTGGTTTGACCGAATTAATAATTAAAAGGAACAATGAAAAGATAGGGAAAAATAGTCCAAGCGAGCAAGGGAATTTTCCTGTTGCGAGTGGGCCCCAAAAAGAAGATGGGTTGTTCGAGGTGGGGCTCGCGCGGTCGCCCTACGGGTTGAAAAGATTACGGGCCGTTAGCGTGAGGGTAAGCCCACAAGCACGGGCTTGTAGTTGCAAGCCCATGCTTGCGGGTCAGCCCACTGGTTGCCCTACCCACGCAGCTGACCCACCTGCATGGGATAGGATTTATCCTATCCGATGTATAGTTAGAAGGGGAGTCTGACACTCCCCCATTTTTCCCTAGAAATAGGCTTCACACACTAGAAAAGCTTAAATGCTAATTTTCTCTCTGATTTCTGTTCGCCACTTTTCTACTAATAAGTTTAATAATTTGTTCACAAGATTTGGATATATATTAATGGTGCCAAAAACTTGTTCCCATAAAGTATATGTGTTGTCAATACCTCTTATCAAATAGAAAAATGATGATAACTGCAAGTATACAGCTGCGATGTAGTTTTAAAAGATATCGAATCCACAGGGAAGGAACCAAGTCTAAAGATCAATAAGGAAGACAGAATAAAGAAAATAAAATACATTTGATATTTTGGATAGGAGGGTTAGCATGAAGAATGAGTAAATATAGATATGAAAGATTAGAGAATCTAAATATATAGATTTTCATATGAAATAAGGATAGCAGAGAAAACATGCAAGTTCAACAAAGATGTTACGATTCACTAAACTAATCTAATAGAACTGGTTCAAAATATCTAGATGTTCAATTATTTGCTGTAGAGCAACACATGAAACAACTTTTCTAAACCTAGCGCAAATGAATTAAGACAATTATATAAACCTGGACAACGTCAATATTATGCTTAGTACGGGTCGCTCTCACATAGCCACATTTAGCAAGTTACCATTCCAAAAATGTTGGCTCACTAAACAGTGTTATATCACAGATTCAATGATTATGCACGATATTGTTAACCCCGAAACTACTCTTAAAATTAACTCCAATGCATATAACTTGATTAATATAAAAGACTTAACACGAAATACGCATTATGACATAGACATATCATAAACTTGGAAATAGAAAGTATAAGTGAAAGCAAAGAAAAGTTGTAAGGTATGCAAGTGAAAGCTAAAGTTGATCAAACCGTATCCACTCTTTAATGGGAGTCGTCAATTCTCGCAATTCCTACGTCTGCTTTGAATTTGGTATCGGCCCATATAGAACCTCTACTATGATGATATTCTTTGCGAATATCGAATAAACGAATATTGAAGAATGAAAACTTTTATTGATAAGTGATTTGCAAGTACACTTATACAACAATCGCTCGAGAATATAGAGAAATCTAGTGATCACAACAAGGATTCGAATCACTTAAGCATTTTCTCGCTAACACTTATGAACATAGCAAATTCTCTATCTATACACATACTATATCTCTCTCATGCACTCTAATGTTTTCCCTCTACTTGATTGCACGAAATTATAAGGTTTGGAGCCCTATTTATAGAGTTTGAAGGGTTGCGTCTATCCAAACGAATAGTCACATCCATTGGTGAATGATTCCATCACTTCATTGTGATTGGTTGAGAAGCTTCAATCTAATCCATAATAAATAGGCACCTTTTCATGATTGGTTGATTTCTGACAGGTGTCTATTCATTGGTAGTTGATGGTGGTTGATGGTGATTGATCATCATTATCTGGCGGTTGGTAGTTAAGAAGATTAAACCAGAAAATCATCCAAGTCACGACCATGATTTTTTATTGGTAGATTTCTATTTTGAAGAAGCACAATCGTGAATGATTGTCGCGACTGTGAATTGCATTTTTCTTCAAAATTCTCCTTGTAACTTCACCGATCTTTGACAACTTCTATCCTAAGCCAAATCTTTAAGTTCCATGCATCTTTTTGCACCATTTTCACTATTTTTTCATAGAATTCCACTTTAGATCATTTTACTGCCAAGATTTACCTAGTATCTGCATTTGCATAAAAAACAACTACATACCACGTGAAATCTTTTATATGAAGTATAAAAATGACTTAAACTATAGTGTTTAGTGTATAAAATTAATATGAAAATAAGTGTAACTATACACTTTTCAATTTCTACTCTCCTCTTCTTTTGTTGTGTGAGATCCTTCATGATTTTCTCCAAACAAATTGAAGAATTCTTATAGAAGGCTCTAAGTTTAAGTGAGCTTTCGAGGTTTTGTTTTCGGGTTGATTTTCAAGTAGTCTAGTAGCTTTTATCAATGGATGGCTTCTACCTCTTCGAGGTTTTGTTCGATGAAGATTCATGTGAATCAATTCATAGAGGTTCTCCTAGTTTGGAAGTTTGTGCTGTCACAATAACTCAAAGGGAACAACGCTACTAAAAGAGTGATCAAGCACACATCAACTTGTAATGCTTTAATCTTTAGATGCCATGTTTCTTTTATATGTTTTAACAACTTAAAAGCATCTATGAAACATTTTAACTTAGATTATATCAATCATGGCATGCTTTGGAGATCATTAGGTTAATTTTTAAGTTTTGAAATTTTGCCTTAGTACGATTGCATGTTCAAATACTATCTTGATTAGCCTACAGGTGATTATTTCTAAATTATATACCTCGCTGGTATTATATATATACTATTAAGTATTTGTATATATTCATTGATATAATAAGAAAATGTTTGTGACTATTTCATAGCATGAAAGAGCGAGGACATAGTGGGAGCTATGTGGAGTGAGAACTACTCACACGTGTTACTATGAAAAGTCTAAATATCCCTAGTCATAGTTTCATTAGGATTGGAAATCAATGAAGTGGACAAACTAGCATGCGTAGGATTACTCCTTGGATTTGATCGAAGTAACCGATCGCATGAGCCGAAGGTGGTATCTTAAGTTTACACATGAATGTATTCGGGTAATACATTGGAGACATCTATAAAATAGACATTTGGAAATAACTGTATTCATTTTTTGGTGTCATGTCTTATTGTAGTAGCAATACAAAAATCCTCAAACATGAGATACTAGTTACCTTGTTCATGGATTATTATACTTTGGGTCATAAAGATTCATACCTTGCTGATAAGGATGATACAACTGATTACTGGTATATTGATGATCGTTCTCTAGTAATCTAAGTAGTCAAGATGGGATCCATCGCTCTTGATATAGTGATATAATGGGAGTTGTACCTTAAGGCCTCTTGTCTAAGTGAAACACTCATAAACCTCTTATCAGAGTATGAGATTGACAGAATGGGTTTCTAGTCAATCTTAGTACATAAAGGCAAGTGGTGTTCTTCGTGAACAAGTCTAATTCAAGGATATCTATGACTATTACATGATCTAACACTTAATTCAAGCTTAATAAATAAGATGTTACTTAACTTGATGAAAGGAGTGTATTATACTAGTTACTATTGTAGAACCGAATCAAGTCTCAGGCACTTGATGTTCCAACTATTGAGGGATTATACGACTTTGCTACAAAGCCCATTTGGTTGACTAGAATTATTAGGTTCCATATCGATCTTGAACATTGAGCCTAAAAGTTCCTAGATGGAAAGCTAAGTTTAGGGTAACCTTTAGCGGCTCTATACTTTAGAATCCTATGAGGTCAAGTACATTGAGCCTTCACTGGACTGAATAAAGGACTCATAGATGGGTCTATGCCGAGAATAAAAAGGAGAGTCAAACTCGTTGTGCATGGACCAATTTTGATCAGACCAGTACATCGAGAAAGATGAGAAAAATTTAACAAAGTGAGAAATATCATGAGCAGGCCTTACGACAAATCTCGTAAGGGCCTATGAGGCGAGCATGTGTGAGAGCTAAAAGCGCTCGTGGGCTTGCAAGCGCTGCTTAGTAGCACTTGCAATATAGCCCAAAACCAAGCCTCGTATGCATTGTGAGAGCAGCACTCGTGGATGCCTGTGAGGCCTACCTCAAGCGGGCTTGCAAGAAATCTCCTAGTTTCACATGTTGATCAACTATCTTAAATAACCAATAGTGGTATCAGAGTCTACTAGGGTTGTTCTTAGGTTTTGAAACTCTACCATGCTAGTTCGCACGTTCATTAACTGCCTTATTTAAGCAGTAGTGATATCAGAGTCTACCTTATGTTATGCATGATTGATGATAATATGTTGAAATGAAATTTTCTATGAATTGATTCAAGTAAACTATGTATGACTTAGGTTTCAATTCCTATTATAGAAAATGGTGTTATAACTAGATTAAGGTTTTGTTAAAACTTAGTCTAGGTGATTATCATATAAATTAACAATATTTTACTACACATGTAAATGCTTTGAATTTAGAGTCATTATCTTTTAATCATAAATGTCTATGGTACTATGAATTGAAGTGCTCGTGGTTACTTTGGCAAGGATTGAATTTGGCTGCTCATTTATTTTAATGGGGGCCTCTTCTACTTGGAAATCTCCATCGGTATTAAGATTAAGCATACATAAGGGACTTTATGACTTAGTCAATTTCTAGTATGAGAATTGGATTCCACATATGGTTTTACAGTTGTGGTTTAAGTTGTTAAATTAAAACTTATAGACATAGGTGCAAGAACTTAAACATGGACCTTGTTTGTTTTGCATGCTATGTGGAGTCTTGGCATAATGGAATGATCCCTTAGATTTATAATTCTACATAGCCCAAAATTATTATTATTTTCATAATCATATCCATCGTTAAAACC
>CATIWQ010160349.1:0-23510 GCA_949673415.1 Euphorbia schlechtendalii
ATTCTAAGATGTCAATTTCATTTCTGTTAAATGGCTGCCTGTGTGTTATAACAATTTTTTAGCCTCGAAATAAAATGTAGCTCACGTTTATGTGAAAAGAAGAGTGTGGAAGCAGTGGAAACATTACCAATTTGTACTGAACAAACCAAGTTGCATAATCTCATCAAACGTCTGGGAAGCCAAGAAACCGATTTATAAGTTTGGCAACTGGGGCTGCATCACCGGCAGGGTAGGGAAGAAGAGACTCCAAATCCATATCCGCAATTGTATTTTGAAGTGTTTGAGGACTAGCACAATACAAATGCCGCCTCTCGGCTAGCTCTTCCGCAAGTTCAGTTTGATGATTGTCCATTAAATCTTCATTTACCACTACAATTAGCGGTTTACGTAGCCTTAGAGTCTCAAATATGCTACCCGATCCTGCACAATGATCTCAATCAGCTATTTTCTATATCGAAAATTACAATGCAACACGGTATATTAAGATTAGTCAACTCTTTTAGCTTATAGCTGTTTAGAAAATGTAGGGTAATTAGAAAAGCTAGACGTATCACGTCAGGAATGTGTGGATTTGCATTAAATGACCAACTCATTGAGATCCACAACAAGAAATGAGTTCAGTCCACATTATATGATTTATCGAAGAATTTCCCACAATAAGAAAAGTATTGAATCTTAATGCTTCTTTGGAGATGGCAGCGGTAAGGAAACTGATGAAAAAGACCTTAAATCTGCCAAATTCAGGGACAAACATAAAAGATCATAGCTTACCAGCATGACTAATGACAAGAGACGCTGATCTAAGATGATCTGCGATACTAGATGAAAAAGTGAAGTAATCCACTGCAACACGTCCAGCTTCTCCTTCACACTGCATTTCACAGAAATGTTATAAGAAATCGACAGAAACATATTACTGACTGTTAAAGCAATCTTCTGAAAAGAGCAGGATATGACTTTGAGTATTGCAGTTGAAAACTCAAAGATCAGTTCTACTTAGGGCACTGACTCGGTTAATGGAACACGTAAAGAATGCCACAAATAATTCAACAAATCCCAGTCCTACAATACATCAGAAGACAACACCATACAGCCAATCATAAACAACTCCTTCAATATTGAGAAATGAAAGAGTAATACGATTCACAAGGAGTTGGGTATGTTAATACAAGACGCGTGTAAAAAGCGCTGCTAATTTTGGACAAAATCTCAGACCTGCAACACTTTAGAACATTATCATATGGACCCGAAAATCAACATTAAAATCAATCTAATATTTGCTCGGATCACTATTTCCTACAATTTTTTTATCATTAAATGAAACAAGCGTAGAGGACAACAATATTAAGGCATAGTCCCAATCCTACACTGCCTCAGGGCAAAATACAATTCAGAAACATTACAAGGATAACTATTTATCTTCTCGTTTCAAGTTTCAAAAATTAATATTTCTATCCCATATGATTATATGACTGATTTCCCAACAAATTATCCATGATCTTTAGACACTTTTGTAGCATGATGCAGGCAGCAGTTTCCAAAGATCAAACTCAAAATCAAAACCTAAGTGCTTCTCATATCTCGAGTGCAACATGCATATATTTGAACAAAATTCTATATCTGCTTCTGGGTGAGCTACGAATTTATCAAGTGTAATCCAGATATTCTGATTTCAGATTTAATTGAGCTTGCCTAATACTAGAGGGAGTGATTCATACCAAATACAAACTCAATGATTTCCACTTGAAATTTTGAATAATATGTATTATCCCAACTCCTGAGTCATTCATACTTGCCACATATTAAATCACAGTAAAGCTTCAGCAAATTCCCCCACTGACAAATTGACAGCAATATCTGCCCTTTTAATTCATTGGAAAAGCAAAGACTAGAGATACAAGTTCAAATTACATAATAAACCCCTAATTCATCTTTGCTCTCAACAATTCCAACTCAAATTACATAATAACAGAAAACAAGCTAATAGATTTATTGTTCAGTTTACGCAACAGTTTCCAGAAGTACTCTTTAATCCCCAAAAAAAAAAGTCAAAATCAACAATTTGTTAAAATAAACAACCCAAAAATGGATTGCATCAAACAGTCCAAATGTGATAAAATAAAACTCAAAACCCCCCAAAAAAGATAATACTCAAGAAATTAAAATGAGAAAGACCTTGATTGGAGTGTATGATCCACGACCAATTTGGATAAGAAGGTGAGTGTATCCCCTTCTAAACAATTCCTTCTTAACTTCCTTTGTATCCACAGCTTTCACAATAGCATCGAACAAGGTTGTGCCTACTGTCACAAATACAATTTTCCTCTCCTTTTGATCGGAACTATCCCCCTTACTTCCCATAATTAAAGAAAAAATCTAGTTTATATTACCGCCAATTAAGATCTGTATGCATCAGAAAACCACACATAAATCAATATTGAAGATAAATTTTGAAATCAGAAATCAAGAAATAATCAGCATCTGAATACCAATACTTACTTATATGAAGAAACCAGAGGGACCCAGTTGTGGATTTAGCCGGTGACGGCAGAGAGCACCGGGGGAGTCGAAAATGCCGTCGGAAAAGGGTATGACGAACAGCTGTAAGGTGTAGAGAGAGGCGGGGCGAGATTGCGCGAACTAATATATGAACCGTCTTTTGGGCGTTGTTTGGTTGATGGGTTTTTTTTTTTTTTTTATAGTATGGTATGATTGTAGCTTATCTTTACTTGTTTGGTTGTGTGGTTATTCTCATGGTACGGTTTTTTTATTATTTTTTCATGGTTCAAGAACCATGAAAATAGAATCACGGATTTGGTGGTTCTCCATGGTTCTCTTTTAAATAAAATTAAAATTTAAAAAAATCATACAATACCATACAATATATCGAAACATAAAATTTTAAAAGAACCATATCGTACCGTACCATACCATACTGTACCGTACTTTAATGAACTATGGTGAACTATCATCCAAACAAAATCTCTGCTACCACTAAAACAACCTAGTATGCTGGTATCTCTATACCTTGTTTCGTTAACAATATATATTTACAAAAACAAATTAGCAAAATATGTACAATGTAGTGGATTGAGATGAATAGTTTCTTACACTTTTGTGATCGTGAAGTTATTTTTTAACTTAATTATTAATAAGATACATTGAATGTATTAACGGCTTAAAAATAAACAATAGTAAATTGATTTGTAAATAATTGAAAATAATAATTCATGATATAAATGAATGTCAAACAACTAGTATAAAAAATTATTGAAATTAAAAATAATTAATTTATAAATTATTGAAACTATTCAATGACTAAAAACGATATTATCGTTTAACTTATAGTTTGTACATCAATTAATGAAATCTTTTTAATAAATTATTGAAACCTATAAAATTATTAAAATAAATTCAAAAGACAACTTTGAAATTGCAGCTTATAAACTAATCAGACTAAATATATATAAGATATGAGATAGTAAAATACACATTATATTTATTAAAAGTTTTTATAAACTAGTTTAGTTGACCAACCTAAAAACATATGAAATTTATTATATATGATGTTATGCGTTCTCAATTCTTAATATGAGTTCATACAAAAATATAAAATAATGTTCAAATATATTATAAAAAGGAAATAATAAAGAAAGACCCAAAACGCGGTAGTTTCAATTTGATTTATAAATGCTACAAATGCCAAATTCCAACGACCTTCAAATCCAAACCCTCTTCTCCTTCTTCTTCGATTTGATTTTTCAAATTTCAACTAAAATCATGGGCATCTCAATTAGCAAACTTAGGAGCCGCCGCCACAACAACCACCGCCTTCATGATCACGACCACCGTGACCAGCAGCCCCACCAACCTTTCCATTCTACTTCAACTACTCCTCCAATTAACCAAATTTCTTCTCCTACTTCATCAAACACCATTACCAATTACGCAAATCCAAATTCCAATACTATTTCTCACATTACTCTAACACCCCCTTCTTATTCTCATTCAAACCATCGGAATACTAACACTAATCCTAATACCTCACTGCAATCGCCGCCGCCGCCGCAGCCACCGCCTCCAAGCTATGCTTTTGCTTCCAATGCGCCTTACCTTCCTCAACCATCGCCTCCGCCTGCATTCGCTTCTTTTCCCTACGGTTCAAGTAACTACTTTGTACCTCAGCCTCGCCCTAATTCGTTTACTGCTACCAACAGTGGGTGGGCCCCTAATCAGTATCCTACTGCGAGTCCGGTAGCTGCGCTAGATCCTCCGCCTTATGTTGATCATAGCCATGCGAAGAAGGTCAAGAATGATGTGAATGTTCATAAAGATAGTATAAGGCTTGTGGTTGATGAGAACAATTTGGATTCGCATTTGGTTTCCTTCACTTTTGATGCTCTTGTTGATGGCAGGTTTGTTATATTTATTTTTTTCCTAGTTTGACAGTTTCTCTATTTGGTTTCCAATAATTATTCGGTATTTGTTTGTCTTGTTATTTTGATTGTAGATTTATTTGAAATTGAGTTATCAATTAATAGATAGAACTCTTTTGATCAGAGAATTATTTGTCTAGTTGATGAATTGTTGTGGTATGCCCATTTGAAATTTCTTTTGTCTTGAATTTCCAGTCTTCGTGCCAGCTGAACATAGAGAATTGAATTAACTAAATTAATGCCTTGACTAATGGGATTCTAAAATGAATATTCCATATTGATTTTTCCACTGTCTTCGACCATTTCTATATACTATTCATATGTATAGGCAAATTGCAAATTTATACAAAAACTTCCTTTCAATTTAAGGTGACTAACATCTCTTGCTCAAAATCAAATAGATTAGTATTCTCATTCATTGTTCCACCACCAGGATACTTGGGACCATTTTTGTGGTTGTGAATTTAGAAGTGAGTTTGAGAATTACCGTACCCAAGTAATGTGAGAAAGAAAATCTTATCCTAATGGACGTCTTGTGTTCAATAATTTTGAATTCTGTATATTGGAAATTATGCATTCTGAATAGTTACAATATTGCAATTGTTTGCAAAATTGAAGGTGGTCTGAATTCCTTCTATGCGATGTTGGTAGTGACGTAGTGGTGTGTTGAAAGAATGAGGAATTGTGACAGTATCTTAATTTATTAAAATGAGAAATGATAATGAAAGTTTACTCCCATTTGCTCTACAGTATCAGATACCTGGTAGTAGTGTAGTGCTAATATCTTTTCTTTAAAGTTGAATCTCATCAAGTGAAAACCGCAGCTGAGTTTTGTATTTTCAGATTGAAGGTGGATATTTTAGATGCTATGGGCTAGTCCAATGGTTCCCCATTTTGGAGAATATCCAAAATGGGGAATGGATATGATGAATGTTCAAGTCCAACCATTCCCCATATGGTATATTCCCCATTTGTTGTTGATTTATTTTAATTCATTTGTTACTTTTTTGGTTATAGGGAATTGAAATGATGTAAAGAAATAAATATTGTAATGATAAAATAATATTATTTTATGGGAATTTTAAATGGGGAAGATGGTTGGAGCAAAAACACCGTAGATCCTGTAAAATAGAGTTTGGTTATTGAAAATGGGGAAAACGGTTGAACTTGCTCTAACAACATCTAGCAAAAACATTTTGAGAACTCAAACCTGAAAAACAGGATTTCATTTATATACTTTGACTTTGTATTTGGCTTTCATGATTGATAGCGTGGCATTTGTAACATCATTGTTATAGCACCATGAATTAATGATAGAGCTTTTTTTTTTCTCTCTGCTTGCTATTATTATGCTGTGGCATTGGCAATGCCCAACTTTTTGGGTGGCAGTATAGTTTGTTGATCGGTTTTTGGAGTTACTTATCTGGTGATAACTTATAACTTAGAAGTGGCAGGTGATATATTAACATGTAGTTATCAGGTGTCATATGACGGAGGTGGAACTTGAGTTGGTTGTTAATCATTACTTTCTGTGTAGATACAGAATAATCCTTAGGAGTTCCTTTCTCTACCATCCTATTGATTAATTTAATTAAGAATTTGAAAGTAGAATTTCAATCCTTCGTTTCTCCTATAAGTTTCTACTTTGTTTTCGTTTTGAACCTTCCCTTTTTACTTTTTGATAGGGATAGTGTATTATCTCTTCACTGATATATTTGTCTAATAATTGATAATTACATTCAGCAGTAAATTGTTTTCCTATTTACTCATTCTTTACAGAAATTTAGCTATACTATGACTTGCAAGTTACATCTACACAATGCATTTTTCTCGTTTTTTTTTGCTTTGATCAAATTATCCAACATTAAGTCTGTGTGGAGCTAGTGCTTTCACCATATATATGTGACAATCTTTCCCTCTTTGTTTACAGCATCACAATATCTTACTTTGCCAAGGAAGAAAAGAACTGCACATTCGTCCCATTGTACCCTGAAATCTGCACTCCAACGAAAATTCCCTTCGAAAAGGGATTAGGCCAAAAATTCTGCCAACCTTCAGGAACAGGCATTGATCTTGGATTTTTCGAGTTGGATCATCTATCAAAGCCCTCGCCAGGGGAAGATATCTTCCCACTTGTTATTTGTGCAGAATCGTGTGAACCTTCTTTAAGTTCAGACAATCAGCCTCTGCCAACAATGTCTCATGCACAGATTACTCAAGCTGTATTAATAAAGAACAACGAAGGACATTTTCAGGTGAAAGTAGCCAAACAAATATTGTTGATTGACGGAATTCGCTACGAGCTGCGTGAGATTTATGGTATTGGCAGCTCTGAGAACGTTTCAGACATTGATGATAAGGAGACTGGGAAAGAATGTGTAATCTGCATTACCGAGCCAAAGGATACAGCCGTTTTGCCTTGTCGACATATGGTGAGACTTCTCTTCTTAAAGCATATAATACCACGGTGTTCCTTTTTGCGACATATTTTCCAGTTATCTGAATGTGTAGTCTGAATTGAGTCAATTCTAATCTAGTTTATATAAGTAGAATGACTTAAAATTTATCAAACTGGGATTTCCGAGCCTTATAATATTCAATTGACTTAGTATAGTAAAAGATGTAACCATGAAGGCTTGATATTGTCTAATAGACTGATTGATCTAGATTTAGTCCATTCTACGCACATTTTATACGATTTAGTCCATTTTGTATTTCATCATTATTGTTGTTCTAATCCTTAATTGTCTAAAAGCTGAATACATATCCTTTTTCAGTGTCTGTGTAGCGGATGTGCGAAAGAGTTGAGGCTTCAATCAAATAAATGCCCCATTTGTCGACAGCCGATCCTAGAACTTTTGGAAATCAAGATCAATAAAGGTACTAGCTTGTCACCCTTGTTTTTTTTTCTCGTAAAGCAGTTTATAAATGAGTTTGCCTTCTTCAATTTTGATCTTCCCTTTTCACATTTTGTTGATGCTTTAAGGATCCTCTTGTGTCTTACCCGTCCTTTTTTCTTTGTTCAAAGATAATCCTTTCCTCTAGGGATGCGAATTCGGATCTGCGGCGAAAATTCTGCAGGAATTAATCTGATATGCAACTTATGTTCATAATACAGAAGGGAAAATACAGGTTTTTCTTAGACTGTTTATAATGTGATATTAATTTCTGTCGACTACTTATACATGTATATAGTAAAGAAAAAGCATTGTGTTTAATTTATTCCCCTTTTTTTATAAAAAATGGCATTGTATTATAGATTATACAAGAAAACAATAGAATTTTATTGAGCAAAAAACATACACATGGTGTCAATATTCTGACTTATATACTATATTGAGTCTTGTTTTATATTGAAAGCCTTGTCAATGTATGACCTGTTGAAATTTAATATTTGGTACATTAACTATTCCAATTTAGTACATTAAAGGATTATATTTCCCGAAACTCAGTCACCATAGCCTGTGCATAGTTAACAAAAATATTATTTTATATGTACGGATTTGTCAATGTTAATAAATTTCAATTTACTCTGAGTCTCAGTTATATAATCCCTTAATGTACTAATATTGGGTAAGTTCAGACACCAATTATGTAGTAGTATTGATAATGCATAGATTAAAGTAGCATTTTTGAGTTATTGAACATGACCAACCAAAATAGGTGTTTAAGTCCAATATTCTGTGCTAAAGATGGAATATTTGGAATACAAGTTATGAGATGAGGTGAAAGTGAAGTACTTTAGAAGTGAAGAGTGGTGTTTGTGATGTAAAGAGGGGGGCAAAAGTGAAAACAATAGAGTCTCAAAGTATAGACTGAAAGTGAAAGGGGAAGAGTAATTGTTGTTTGCTTTTTGTTGAGAATTTGAATCTTTGTTACGTAAAGGTCCAACTGTTGTGTGTTGGCTTCGATTTGAATGCCAACTACAGTTTTATTGATATTTTGCATTGGGATTGATATTATCACTTTGTATGTGATTAATGGGTCCATAGTCCTTAGCTCTATTGCATTGTTGCTTTCTTTTGACTAAAGTTAAAGTTGTCATCTATGTTCAATATTATCACTTTTTTACCCACTCTTTAGGCCGTTTTACCTAGCTTTCTTTGGTCCGAAACCGAAAGCTTCTTTTTTCTGTCGATTTATGCATATTTTTTGGAAAGCGCGCAAAAAATAGAATACAACAGTCCCAAACTCTTACCATATTTTTTTTTCATTTGTGAACATAATTGTTTCATATTTGATCATTTTTACATTTTTTTCGGTTTTCAAAAGCATGTTCACTTTGTTTTTGTTTTTTCTTCTATGAACATTGCGATTTCGTATTTGTCATTTGACATTCTTTTATGTTTCCATAAAACGTGTTATTTCATTCTTTTTGAAAAAACATACGGAAAGCAAGTGAACGACAATTCCAAACTCGTCCCACTTTTTGTTGTTTCCTATCATTCAACATTCCTTTTTCTTTTCACCTTTGAATTTATCATGAATATTGAATCAGATTTTATATTAGTTCTCTATTTCCAAACTACCCTTTTTTAGTTTCCAATAAAAGCTTTGATTTTCTGTATCTGAAGAACATCAAGACAAAAAGAGAATCTGTAGTGTCTTGAAAGCCTAATTTTATATCAACAAGTAATTGACTGTGAGTGGTGAGGATTCTTTTTCCATAATAAATGTGCAAGTTTTCAGTCTTATTTGTGTTTGGTAAATTTTATTACTGGAACAGTTTTGTCCATCTCAAAGATTCTTCTTGGGCTTTGGCTCCAATCAATTTGTGTAACAGATAAAAGTCAAAAATAACAATTTTTAGTTTTTTTAGGTCTGAAATTTGACATACCAATTGTTAGATGTTTGTTTTTATAAATTTTGTTTGGTGTCTAAAAGACATTTGAACAAATTTGTTAACGCTCATTTAAAAGGTTATAAATAACAGTTAAACTAAGTTTGAATAGATATCCCATTATAGCACACCCACAATATCTCCACCACGTATAAATACCTGAATAGGCCCTTTCAACTATATAGTAAAATTAAATTTATAAGTCAGTCCCATGTGATCAATAAATAATACTTCTGTTTCATTTGATAAGGTAATGTACCTGTGGATAGATTTTGACTTCCATTATTTATATGTTATTTCTGTCCTTCTCATGTTTTATTCAAATTCACAACATGACACTAAAAAATTAACTTCGACACATTTTATTGACAAATATGTCAAAATGCATATTTGGAATTCCTTATCATGTTAAAAATCTCTTTATTTATATAAATGCCGGAAAAGAATACCAAATTGAAGACAGAAAATTTTAATTCAGCAAATACCTAGCCATGTTCATAAAACTAACTAGTAATCCTTAAAACCAACTAAGAATCCTTAACCAAACCAAACTCCAAACTAACTAAGAAATGAAATGTTGTTATAAAAAGTAAGTCAACTGGTTAAGTGTGGTGTGGGTTCTTGTATTATCTGAATTTTTAGCAGAATCAAAGCAGACAGTCCATTTGACTGTCCTAAAATTAAATTATAAAAAGGTCCAGATTCCTAAAAATAATTGAAATTGAAAGATAAATTAATAGAATGGTCTGGTTTCTGAGTATTCTGAACTTTGTGTCTGTTGGTGAAATCCAATTGAGATTGCCAAATCTTGTTATCCACTATCTCCATACATCACTATCATTACCCAATTACCACTGTTCAGTTTCGTTTAGCAGTTGAGGTTATTGTTTGTAATTGTTTGTTTTAATTTAGTTGTAGACAATCGTTATCAAGACTTACGAAAATGCTCTTTGAAATTCCAAAGATGTAAGACAGTAGTTGAAAAAATTCCGAAATATCCGTTTTATTTATTTTAACTCTGTTTTAATAATATATTGTTATATATCTGTCACACTAGTACGTTAAAATTTGCTGCTTTATTTTAGGTGCCCAGTTTCTTCTTTTTTATTCGTTTTCTTTATGTCTGAGTGATCAGGTAACTATCAATACTATATTCTATTAAAAAGACTTAAATCAAGTTTAAAATATAACAATGAAAATCTCACCAAATTAAAATTGGGAAATGAAAACTCAGATTTTGAATTATATTGTTAAGTTTTGCAGTTGAGAAGTGTTTAAGATTGTAACTTGTAAAAGCAGAATCATATACAGCTCTGAATAGGAATAAAACCAGTAATGCAAATACTAATAACAATATAATCAAGAATTTAACAGTTGTATTATTCTTTTATAGCACATGATGCATAATAAATCACTTTATAACTGGTCGGTGTGGACCAATTTGACATATAATATTTGGTAAAAAGATCATATGAATGAATTTCCTTGTACTTTCATTTTGTTCAAAATTATGTTATCACCTTAGAAAAAATACTTTTTTCAGTTTGATCTATTTTGAGATACAAGCTATTTATTTTATTTGTGTACTATGTAATTCACTACACTTTTCATCCTCATCTAAACAGAGATATATCCGGTGATTTATAATTTGTAATTTGTAACAACAACACTGAATAAATAGTTAGCACACATACCACAAAATGTAGTAAGGCTTGAAAATTCCTAGTTACATATTGTCGAGTGAAACTTCTTAGAGACATAAGTGGAAATGGGCACAGTTTATTTTAATATTGTTGTTTTCGGAGACTGCAAGTGATTTGGATTCAATCAATGGATTTGTTTTTGTTTTTATAATATTGTCTTAAACCATACAAAAGCGAAAATTTTAATTTATTTTTTATTGAAAAAAAGAAAGAAAAGAAATATATAATTAGATTTATATATAGAAGGTGGCTACTTTACTTACTTTTTGACTATTTAGTATTGTATGAATCGCATCTCTAGTATTTGCTACTTCTATTAGTCCAAGGATTCCCATCAACAAAACATGTTTCAACTATAACACTGTGACGTCTATATTATTATTATCATTATTGATTATTGTTGTCGTCTTAATTTACAATGTTTTGGTTCAAAAAATCTGATCGTGCATTTTAAAAATATGAGATCTCCCATGTAAGAACTAGTAAATGCATAATAGTTTTGCTATTTTGGATGTAAATTTGAACCGAGTCTCCTTTTACGTATATTATAATCCAAACTGAGGTCACGTCATGTGGGAGTACGGTAGCTTTACTAATTTAGTTAACATGTAAACATATTTTTCTTCTTATTATTAAATTTATTATTATTAGTTGTAGTTTACAGTTTTCATAAATATTTTGGTGAGTCATTCCCGATAATTTTTTTTAGAATTTCTGTTTGAATTACGGGCGAAATGACTACAAATAAATATATTCCTCTGTCATGCAAGGTTTAATGAGCGGAAATTGAGCACATCAAATCTAATAAAAAGAACACTTATTCAAATTAATACGTGTTCCATCATGCTTAGAACTTAAATATTCAAAACCCATCTACTTATATTGACTATTTAGTAAAAAATACTCATAATAATTGAATATTATGTTTATAAGAACGATAAACGCTAAACAATTATATGAGCATATGTTTTAAACCCAACTGACTGTTAGTTCACAAATTAATATATGAAATGTATACTTAAACCTGAATTTTTTAGATTGGATCAAGGGCAGGACGACTCGTACTAATTAATAAGTATGATTAAATTAATTTTATAAAAAAAAACAAGTGATTAAAAACCAATAATAATAGAGGAAATGGGATTTGGTGAGTCAAAGATTGGGGGTACAAAAGCCAATTTGTTAGATAGATAAGTATAGAAGGTTAGATATATTTTATGGTTCAATTTTTGTCGCTATTCAAACAATTTGTCGCATAAAATTATAATGAAAAGAAATCAAAATTTCAAGGACAGGACAGCATTTTTACTTGCAAGTATTTAATGCTTTTTTTTATAATAAGTACATTCAATTATTCTGGTCCCTAAAGAAGGGTCCAATTTTAGGGAAAAATCATTGCTGTTCTACTTTTCATTTTATTAGCATTTGTGTGTATTTGTGCAAGTTGGGTTTCTTTTATAAAATTAAAATTACAATACCCGTTTATAAAATGTTGATTTTGCTTCTTCATAGCTCTTACATTTGCCCAGTACACAAAGGTTAATACTGTAATTTGATCAACTTTCATAACAAGTATAAACAGGACTATCCTAAACTTGCACTTTTTTGTCGCAAACATGTGAATCGTGATGATTTCAAAAAATAGTCGTTCACATTCTGTTTCAAAATCTAACATATGAATTCCAATAACTCATGTACATTCCAAAATTTTAATTGTCTTTGTTATTTTGATTTTAATTGCCAATACAGAATATCAATGCAATTTTCATATTAATTTTTATTTTTTCATGTATTTTTAAGAAAGAAATTAATTATTTATGAGATCATAGGTTGATATTAAATAAGAAAATTATACAACATAAAAACGATAAATTATTTATTATAATAAAAAAATAATTTTGTAGAAAAATCTTAAATGGACTGTTAAAAATAACCAAATAAATAATTATTATAGAGGATAAATGGATTTATCTTGATGTGTATACAATAGTAACAAAATGTGCCAAATAATTAATTTTTTTTTGCAATAACTAATTACATATACACGAAATTTAAGAAGTTTGCAATGTGGTTATCGGACAAAAATTTAAAACATCTAGTGTTTGACGATCTATTAATATTATTTTAATTTGAGTTAGTTTTTGCTTGATTATAAATTAAAAGAATTGACTATGCAATAATGTTCCAATAGATTAGCCTTTAATTAAGTCCATATTTTAATGCCACAAGTCCCTGTAACCTGCCACTATAGATAGTTGAACTAGCAAGTAGTCCACTGAATTAAACTTTTAAACAAAGCTTCTTTAAGAAATTGGAATTTACTACGTACCTAATATACTCACAAAGGAGCAATAACATATTAGTTACGTTATAATTATATACGTTTTCTATAGCAAAGCACTTTGATTTATAAAGTTAAAAGGATAAATGCATCCTTACTCTCCTCAAATTGTTTAAAATAGGTTCTTTTATGATTATGAATTTTCAAATATGATATATAAATTTCGAAAAAATATTCTCCAATGTGAAATCAAACATTAGAATAATGTTGATTAAATCTTTATCTTTCATTTCAAAATGAAATGTATGCATTGAAAATGTTTTTTTCACTCTCTTTTCTACGATTAGCAGAGATAAGAAATAACATTACTTTAATATTTGACCCTCGACATTAGAAAATCATTTTCCATAAATTTCTAAACTTATTTAAAACGAGTCAGTTTGTCTCTCATCGTCATGTATTAGTTTTTTATTGGTTTAACTTTTCAAATGTACACTATTTTAAATATCTCAGCCTAGGCGCTATTTTGAGGGTTGCCGTCTGACTACGCCTAGGGTTTAAACTGCATCGATTAGTGCCTAAGTCTCGCCTAGGCCCTTATTAATCCCTGCCTAGGGCTTCTGGAGGCTCCGGCCACCCTACTAGCGTCTAAGATTTTTTTAAAACACTGCAAATATGTCATTTTTCAGATTTTTCTCTCTCAAATCAAAAACTAAAAAATGACATTTGAAAGTTCAAGATCACAAAACCCATTTTAAATAATTTCAAGATTTGTAGATGCATGATGCCAAAAGTTAAAATAATACCATTCTCTCGCTGCCAATTCACCTGCTTCGGAGCTTCTATACCCAACCTCTAACATTTGTCATTTGTCTAAAAAGAAAACTTAGCTATGATTTTCACAATAATTAATTTAAATAACATTATCATAAACATTGGAATCTTAATCTATAATAGATACTAGTTTAGCATTTTTTTAGCTCGTGCTAAACTGCGAATTTTAATATCAAAAAGTGATCTGTATGATTAAACTTTTAATTAAAACAAGTAAATAAATAATTTTTTCTGAAAAAATTCGAATGCTGACATAATTAAGGCAAGGAATTACAAACGATGTTGTTTCCACAGGAAGTAATTGTAAATGACATCACAAGAAAGCAATTGGTAACAACTCAATTGAAAATATTTTAGATTGATTTAAAAAGAAGAAGATATTGTTAAAGATATTTCCAGAAGAGCTAGAAAATGCAACTGCCATCATTTGAATAGACTATCAAAATTTGTAAAGGTCAAAAAACAGTAAAATTAAATACCTAAGAGTGACAAACATAAATAATATCTACACAAAATACCACACTAGTCAGTAATTTGTGATAAATCTATTGTGAATAAAGTGATGATTAATTACTTGTTGATTGGTAAATTTCTATAAAAACAACAGTTTGAACGGTCATCAAAATTACCCTGTATTCAGGGCGACATAAAAGTAAAAGCTAGTGTGTGGTATAAATAAACTACTCTAACAATTGTTTTTTTTCTTGATCATTAAACTGTAATTTTCATTATTTAGTTATAATTATTTTTTATTATTCTGAAGGCAAATTTATACGTAAAAAACTACTATCAAAATCAAATAACAAATCATCCAAACGGTGAATATAGTAGGGCAATATGACACTAATTATTTAAAGCGAAAAATGTTGTTCTACAGAAACTTTTTTTGAACAATTGAAAATTTTAAATGAAAGCGATGAATGACATGTGTTTACTTCATGTAATTTACTTTATTCATCTCTTTATTCAGTTTGCTCCTAAATTCTCCGCTATCAAATCTTTCACCAGTTTGAAATTAACACTTATAAAAGAAATCAATTCATTTTGTATAAAAAAATATTTTTTATAAAATAAATTCAATATAATATAAAAAATCCTCAAATTTCTCTCGTAACAGGCACTATTTAACTTATTTAGTGAGTACCTACTATTTTTATTGTTATTGTTGCTGTGGGCAACACATAAAAATACAAAAATTTCAAGAAACTGTTGAGTGGGTTTTGCTTTTGAATTTTCAGTTTAAACTAAAGAAA
Organism: Euphorbia schlechtendalii; assembly: GCA_949673415.1. Classification (NCBI taxonomy): domain Eukaryota; kingdom Viridiplantae; phylum Streptophyta; class Magnoliopsida; order Malpighiales; family Euphorbiaceae; genus Euphorbia; species Euphorbia schlechtendalii. The sequence goes on from CATIWQ010160349.1 coordinate 15,348, forward strand.
ACAACAAAAAGACATTATTGAAGGATCCATAGAATTATAGAGTACAGCTTTGCTTTAAGTGCAGTACATTGCCCACAAGAAAAAATAATGTCAGTACCCTACCATTCATTTCAAACCAGTTTCATTAATTATCTGCTAACAGCAATTAGTCCGTAAACTAGAGTTAAACACAGTGTAATTAGATTAATTACATTAAAATTAAGCTGCAAACACTAATCCCTGTTAATATAAAGCCAGCTCCAGCTTGTGTTACAGCTGGTACAAAGTTAAAGCAGTGTGTTCATTATGATACCTTGCCTCTTCTGTAACCGACCCCTCTCTCTTTCTCTCTCTAAAACCAATAAAGAAACCATTTTTATAAATTGCAGCACTATTCCCTACTAACCCATTTCAGAAGCAGAGGACTATACCCATTATAAAGATCTGTTTTAAATGCCTACTACCAACCGCCTTTAGCTCTCTTTCTTTAATCTATCTATCTTTTCCTTTTTATTTCTTCAAACCTAAGCCATTCTCAACTTTGAAGCAACACTTTTATTCGTTCTCTCTCTGGGTTCTAACCATGAGTAAGCAAGAATTCATGAAGATGCAGGTGAGTTATATCTTGTTGCTGTTCTGTTTTTTTGTGAAGGGTTTTGTGAAGTTTGAATGCATACTAATTTGTGCTCCTTGTTGTGCTTCTGTTTTGGGTTTTCATGTATCAGCAGACTTGTGTTCTTAAGGTGAACATACAGTGTCATTGTGATGGATGCAAGACCAAAATCAAGAAACTTTTGCAAAAAGTTGAAGGTATGCTCCTAATTAGTGCTTAACTTCAAGAGGTTGATTTTTGTTAATTTTGTGAAAGTTTACTGCTTTAGCCTGTGAAAATTAGTTTGAATTTGTGGGTTTTGTTTACTTTGTGTGATTCTAGATGGGTTTTCACTTGTATGCTACTTTGGTTCATAAAAATTGTGTCTTGTTGAGGGAAAGAGTTGATTTTTTCAATTGGGTTTTTTTTTGGGCTAATTGTGTTTTTTGGGGGCAGGGGTGTATAATACACAAATAAATGCAGAGCAAGGGAAAGTAACTGTAACTGGAAATGTAGACCCAACTAAACTCATAAAGAAGCTTGAGAAATCAGGGAAGCATGCTGAGCTTTGGGGGGCACCAAAAGGGTTCAACAATTTCCCAAATGGCCTAAACAATCAGTTCAAGAATATGCAACTTAGTAACTCCAAAGGAGGCGGCGGCGGCGGCGGTGGGGGAGGAGGAGGTGGTGGTGGTGGTAAAGATAACAAAGCTCAGAAAGGTGGCAAAGGAGGCCAACAGCAGCATGTTCAGCAGCAAATGCAACAATCCAAAGGGTCAAAAGATCTTAAAATGCCTCAGAAGGACCAGAAATCTGTTAAGTTCAATATGCAGGATGATTACATGGATGATAGTGACGATTTCGATGATGATTTCGATGATGATGAGTTCTATGATGATGATTTCGACGATGAAGATGAGGAGGAGTTTGGCCATGGAAATGGTCAAGGAAAGGGTCAGTTTAATGTGCCCAACAAAATGATGCCGCCTATGGCTATGATGGGTCATGGCCATGTCCCAAATGGCCCTCATGGTATGATTGGCGGCCCCCCTAAGGGCGGAAATGGTGGTGGAGGAGGAAAGGCCAAGAACGGCAAGGGTGGGGGTGATTTTGAAATTCCGATCGTTATGAAGGGCAAAGGAGGAGGAGGAGGAGGAGGTAACGATGGGAAGAAGAATGGCAAGAAAGGCGAAGACAAGAACGGGAAAAACAGCAAAGGCAAAGGAGGGAACGGGAAAAAGGAAGGCAAAGAAAAAGATAAAAGCAAAGATGGAAAATCCGGTGTTAAGAGCGGAATTGGTGCTTTCTTGAGTTTCGGTAGAAAGAGCAAAAATGGAAGAGAGAAAGAAGAAGAAGAGGAGTACAATTTGGATAAGATCATCAGCAACAATGGTGGCAAAGGAGGCAACAACAATGGCCATGGGGGCGCCAAGAAAGGGGGCGGCCATGACTCGAACAAACCTAAACAAATGAACCACGAAATCAACTTCAAAGGCGGAGCTAACGGTGGAGGGGGTGGCCGAAACATGGGCCAAATGGGTGGGCAGATCGGGCAGATGGGCGGGCAGATGCCCCAAATGGGCCCCAATTATGGCGGGATGGGCGGTTTTCCCTCGGTGCAAGGGCTGCCGATGAACGGGCAATACCAACAAATGATGGGCATGGGCAACCCTTATAGCCAACAACAACAACAAATGCAGCAGCAACAACAGCAGTACATGGCGATGATGATGAGTCAGCAGAGGCAAAATGGGAATGATATGTATCAGCCGATGATGTATGCGAGGCAGCATCCAGCTGTCAACTACATGCCGCCACCGCCAATGCCTTCGCATCCCATGGCTGATCCTTACACCCACATATTCAGTGATGAGAATGCCGAGAGTTGCAACATAATGTGAAGTTGTTTTTAGCTGAAATGTAGTAGTGGTGTAATTTTTTGGTTTAATGGGGTACAAGGGTGAAAAATGTTGTTGGAATTAACCTTATAAACCAAGTTTGGGTATAGTTAGTAATTTTTGTTTGAGCTTATGTTATATTATTCAAACAAATGTTTATGTTTGATAGAAGTGCCAGTATATTTGGCAAATTAGAGGATTGAGTGAATGAAAACCGTATGTAAGATAAAAATTCACCAACTTTTTAATCTAACAATTAGTATTTTAATAACTATTAACCTCAAACTAGTCGAGCTGGGTAGATTAGAAACTTTTCTTTCTAAAAAATAAAAGATGTCCCTTCAAGTTGCGCTTACACTTTTAATTAGATTTTTTAACGAAATGACTATTTTTTATTACTTGAGTAGACCTGTTCGCAGCTCGAGCCTGTTTCAACGGGTCGGGTTTAAACACTCGTTTTTTGAAAAAATCCTGCCCGAGCCCGAGCTTGTCGAACCTCGAAGATTTATGGACCAGATTTGATTTTTATATAAATACTCAAGCCAGATCCGAACCCGGCCCAACGAATAATTTTATTTATTTATTATATATTTATACATTAAATTTATAATTATTTTAAGTTCCTATATTTTATCCTATTAAATTTGTATACTTGATTGCAATAATTGTTACTTAATATTAAAGGTTTTAAGTAAACAATGCAATTATATTAAAAATTTAAACATATTTTCATCTATTTTATATTTTTTTAACTTAGTTTAATAAAAAAATTTATAACAAAAAAAATATTTATTGGCTTAGGCCGGGTTTGAAAATGACCTTGTCAACCCGGCCCGAACCCGGTTCGAGCCTGAAGTTCTAAAATATGAGCTTGGGTTAGCATTTTTTGTAAAAAAACACGTCAAAACGGGACCCACCCCGACGAACAAGTCTACTTGTGAGCTCGAAAGTCTCCAAGCCATTATATCCTTAATTACTTTCTCCGGTTCCTAATATTTGTCGTTTTAGATTTTAGACTTTTGTTCCTAATATTTGTCATTTTAAAATGTCAATGCATTTTTTAACAAAATTTTCCTAATTTACCGTTGCATTAATTAGGAAAGATATTAAGTGTAAATTAATTTATAAGTTAATAATTAAGAAAAGATAATTTTTATTATTATAAAGTAAAAAGGTTAAAGTAGTCATTTTATAGTGCCTTGAATATCTTATTAGGTTTGATAAAAGTTCTAAAACGATAAAAATTAGGAACCGGAAGGAGTACTAGACTATAAAATCACGTAATAAATATTATCATGACATGTGGAGATCACCAGATTTTATTCAAAACTTTAATTATTTATAATGTAATGATGGTATGTCCTTTGAATCATGAAATTTCAAAGTTTCTACTTAATTGCCCTTTCAATTTTTATCTTTAGACATAATCAAGATTCCCTACAAATTCAAAGGTGTTCCACTTCATCATAATGATAGAATTTACCTATTCATGTAGGATTATTAACACACACACATATATATATATATATATATATATATATATATATATATATATATATATGATAATGGATCATTAATATTTTATACAAACCACAAAATGACTTGTAGAATTACTCGTTTGTCTATTCTATTCAGTTCATGGACAAATTATAAATTTGTTTCATGTTTTATGTTTGATGTTATTGTTTTTTTATCATAATTTAAACGGAAATGCATACTTGTTGTACAAATTCCATCAAGATTATTGATGTAAGTCAACTAATAACACGCGGTTAAATGAATAACATATATTTATTCATATATACTGTATATTCTAAAAATATATATTTTCCTTTGAAAAAATAATTTTTTTCATATCTTCTATTAAATGTCCTATTTATTAATTATTATGTAGGAGAGCTACCATTTCATCATCACACACATAAGGCCATAATGGTCACCATAAGCCAACCATTAGGAATCATAACAAACCAATGACTGTTTCTAGACAGAACGGGTGTTCTATACATATAAAAGACACATTGTAACTTTTCTAGACAGACGATTGAAAAAAGTTCACCTCCTTATTAGTTCAAAGGTGTTAAATATGTATCATTGAATCATACATGATATAAATACAGCCAATTTGATATTTATATACAATTGGCACCTATGCCAACTTGGGCCTATTGTAATTGACTTGGTATGAAGCCCATTTGAGGCCCAATTTTCACTCCTGCCAAAGTCATCACTTAGGTAGCCCACTTGAATTAAACAACTCAACAATTCTAATAGTATGTGTGAAGATCTATCAATTGTCCATATATTTTGTTAGGAACCAACAATCACAACAATTAAAATTTAAGTGAAAAAAAAAAGAAAAACAACACACAAATTAGGATGTCTTCACCCAATATTTAGCTACGATTTTCTAATTACTGTGAAATCTCAAATTATAAATACACTAGCGGAATTCTTGTTTATATAAATCACAAAATATCCATATCTTATATTAAATTTGAATTTTAATGTACACATTTACGGTTACTACAATAAATATATACCGATTTTTTCGCAATTTATTTTCTCAAAATGGCTCGATTTTTTATACTCAAGAAAAAACAATATTGATTGGATTGACAAGATTGTATTAATTTTGCTAATTGAAAATGCATATTTTTCAAAGCGTTGTGTTTGTGCATCTAAAACACTAGAGAGTGCATGGTCCATTAGTAAAAAAGCAATTTTGAACCTGAAGGTACAATAGCTATTTTCATTTAGGTACTTGAAACATATTTGGTTTCAGTCTAATTTTTTACTTTCATAAACCTTTGTGGTAGTTTTAGATTTTTCAAATTAACTTATGTTTGTCGTTCAGCAAATCATGCTGCACATGTTCTTACTAAAGTAGCAGATTTCACGACTAGTAGGAAGACATGGTACTCTTATCCACCTTTTATTAGAGCTGTTATCGACTCTGATTGATTTTAATGACATATATTCTTCAATTAAAAAAATATGAGTTATGTATAATTACATTAATATTAATTACAACACAAAATTAAAATTTGTAGCACATCACGTAACACACGAATCGAATGCATACATAGAAGGTGCCGAACAGTCCTTTTACGGTTTTTCCCCCATCTATTTTTCAACTTTTTTCTTGATGCACAATCTTTTGACAATATTCATTGTTGTGATTTCTCGTAATATATTTTCCTAATTCACACTTTCCAAGTTAAGAACTAAAATTCTTTTGATTTCTGCCATATTAATGAAGGCATTGACGTGAATTGTCCAATCACAGTATCCCAAGCTTTTCCCTTATAAAGTCGGTCTGTTAATTAATATTCGTACTTCGCTATTGAAATTTCTGCTTCCTTCTCTCTGATCTCTCTTTCCCTTTCTCTCCGCCGTTCAGTTTCCGGCCAAACGACATCGGAGCTTCAAACATGCATACCTTTTGGTACAGAGCCAACGCTTTGTTTACTTTCGCTGTCACCATCCTCGCTGTTATTTGCGCCGTCGCTTCTTTCACCGATACCCTCAATACTCCCACTCCTTCTGCTCAAATCCAGGTCTGCAATCTGTTTGTGATTACATGTGCTTTTGATTTTGTGGATCTGTTATGAATCGAATTTCTAATCACGTGACCTAATTTTGACTTCGGCTGCAGATTTTGAATTTCAATCGGTTTCAGAAGCAGCCTCGTGGAAACGATGAGGTAAATTGTGGTTTCCTTTTCTTTTTAATCTGTTCAAATTGAGCTTCATGAGTCGAATTTCCAGTTTTGTACTGATACCATATAGATGTGTGTATGTTTGGATAATTGATGAGTCAAGGTTTGATTTCAAGTCCCAAGTTGGTTGTGTATATATTTTGATAATTGATGAGTTGTGTACTTATTTTGATAAGATGGATTGGTAGTTCTTTATACTTGAATCACGTTCTGTAGCATTTGATCATAGAAGATAGAAATAGTTCTGTCTTGATAACCTTGTAAGGAGAATATATATTAAACAGTTTCTCTTTCCATTATATCGGGTGGAGTGTATTGAGTGACTCCAACTTCAGATTGTATACAAGTTTGTTGACCTTACTGTTGTTTGATTATGGTCTCTGATGAAATTCTTCTTTTTTGTTTAGCTAATCGAAGTCATTTAAGCCAAGTTTTCCTTGGTTGTATTGTTGTTCCTGATTTCGGTCATTGAAGCTTCTTTGTATTGATATTTAAAACAGATAAGGTTTTGGGAAATAAATGTTTTCAGATATTTGGTTTAAGATACCGTAGCAAAGATACCTTTGGGAATTTGTAGTATTAAAGTTTCTCAACTTATGCTACTTCCAAGTTAACTTTGATTGACATATTGTTGGAAGCTGTACACTGTTTAGGTTGATCTGATATTGTTTTTGCCTTGGTTCTTTGAAAGCCTAACAGAACAACGCATTTTTCTTTATAACTTGCACAAATTTCGTTGTTTGTTTCTCTCCTTCAATACAAAATTCTATATTAATAAACCGTAATGTGAATGGTTATGTAATCAGATGATGGAAGCTAGGACCAATTAACACGGACACCGAATAGGCATAATTATAGTGCAAATGTTCAATATTTTAGTTAAAATTCACAATCTGTAATGTTGAACAAGCAATCCAGTTGTCTATACTATGTTACTTGTGTAAGCCAATTCAATATATTAATAAAGCCTTGGCAAAGCAACTATTCACTATGAATTTCTGTTTCAAATTCATGAAAGCTTTGTATGAAGATAGAATAATGATTGAAGAAAAAAATCATGTTTTACAAGAAAAGCAAGTTTTATTATTTTTAGTAATTGATTTTTTTGTAGTGTCAACCTCCTTATATTGAGTATGTAGGAATCATTTAAACTATTCACGGGAATCTTGTTCGTATATTACTGCGGTGTCTTTCCATGCTAGCTACATATGATTAATAAAATTGTTTTTCATTATTGCAGGTCAGCCTCACAATGAACATAACAGCTGATTTACAGTCACTGTTTACATGGAACACAAAGCAGGTATCCTCTTCGAAAAAAGAAGTCTCATTTTTCTGTTTACGATTTTATAGTCAGTATAATTATGATTCACAAGTGATAATATCTCTTGGTGCGAAGTTATCTATTGGGTTTTATTCTGTTGCTGATATTTTTTTGGCAAGCCATGCATAGTGAAAATTTTGAAGCTAATTATTTGGAGAGCACATTCACACAGATGCATAAGGTATTGACAGATATTCTCCGGTGTTACAGTAATTTGTTGTTATTTGTTTGCAGGTATTTGTATTTGTAGCTGCAGAGTATGAAACCGCAAAAAATTCCTTCAATCAGGTACCCACTGGGCTTAAAACTGATTTGGTTTCAGTTTCAGTCATTTCACTTGTTCATTTTGTTCACTGATTAAATTTGTTTTGACATTTCGTATTAGGTATCGCTTTGGGATGCTATTATACAAGACAAAGAACATGCGAAATTTTGGTATCAGACTGCAAACAAATATCGATTTGTTGATCAGGTACATACTTCGTATTTTGCCTCATTTGTCTATACAAGAACGTGAGCCAGAGTTTCATCTTACCTAAAAATTACCTTTGCAGGGAAGCAATCTACTCGGCAAAGAATTCAATTTGACATTGCATTGGCATGTCATGCCCAAGACTGGCAAGATGTTTGCTGACAAATTAGTCATGTC
>CATIWQ010160352.1:0-14353 GCA_949673415.1 Euphorbia schlechtendalii
CACACTTAACTTTTGCCTTGTCCTTAAGGTAAACAAACTAGAAGTGTATAAAATAGTAATTCAAGTTCGTACCTTATTTGGAGAAAGACTATTGTAGTGAGTACCACATTCCCACATTGCATAAAGTTCAAGTAAAAGTTCGAAATTTCCCACAAATTAGTAATGTGCAATTTATATAGTTCAGTTGCATACCTTTTCTCTTAATGAAGGTCCAACCGAATTGCACCTTCATATAAGTGTTATATGCTTGCTCGAATATTTCCTTCTCTTAAGTATAGTATAAAGTATAAAGGACAAAGGGAGCACACTTTGGAAAGATTGATCTCAAGGTATTTTTAGGTAACCTAGGATGCTAAACACTCTTAGTGGTTGCATTTTGTGCTCCATACCACTCTCCCCTTTTTTAGTGGTTACATTTTATGCTCCATACCACTTTCTCTCATTTTTTTCTTTTAAGCATATGTTTTTTAAGTACATATTTGTACTTTGCACCCATTTTTTTTGCTATGCCACTTTTCTTTTTTCACTCATTGAATGGTTGCAGTTTCTGCTCCGTACCATTCCTCACCTTTTGCATAACTCATTGGTTATCCTCTCTTTCTTTAGATTTTTTTCTCTTAATACCCTCATCCTTTATTGATCACTTTCAAAGTATTATGGATATAGTTTCCAAACACTTTAATCACACTCAATACTTATAGGACATATTCAAGAATAACATATAAAATGCATAGTAAGAACATTACTAGATATTACTCCACTAAAAACTTATCGGTAGCGTTAAACTAAAACTATATAACTTATACTAATTCATGTTGCATTGAAATATATATCAAAACTTACTTTGAATGTTGCTTTGAATGTTACTCACCACTCATCCTTGCCAAATGCTAAATGTTGTGCCAAAAGAACTCACACTCTCAACGTGTGCTAAAACTCGAAACGACTTGATCGAAATATGCACTAACATAAAACTTGTAATACCTAACACTCATAATAACCTTGTAACATATGTTAGTATAGTATTGGTATGGATAAGATATAAACAACAAAATATCAAGAAAAATTTTCATATTCTTCAACTTTTTAAATTTATTTCATTTTTTTGGATTTTTCAGAATTTATACAATTGCCCTCCCACACTAGAGAACACAATGTCCTCATTACGAGAGATTAACTAGAAACGAAAAACCAAAACACACACATAAACAAATGAAAATATAATTGCTCATTCTCCGGTAATTTGATGTCTAGAATGCACTTGCCTTCCCGGCAACTGTGCCAAAAACTTGTTCGCTCATTTTTCTACTAATAACATAATAGTTCTAAATATGAACAAGTGTTGTTAGTATCGCTTATCAAATAGAAAAATGATGATAATTGCAAGTATATAGTTGCGATGTAGTTTTAAAAGATATCGATCTCACATGGAAGGAATTCGGTTCTAAATATCAAATAGAGTTACGGGATGAAAGAAAATGTAGTGATTTGAAGGTTTTGAATGGTAAATTGATGAATAGATAAATGCATGAATAGATTAGAGAAAATGCGAAGCATATAGATATTCCCTAAGTACAAGTATAGTAGAGTAAAATATGCAAAATAATCAAAGTTGTTTTAAACACTAGATAACTTTAATAAATTCAGTTCTAGACACCTAAATATCCTATAATTCACTGCAGAGCAACACATGAAACGACTTTCCTAAATCTAGGGTAAACGAATTATGACACTTATAAGAACCTGGATAACAATAATACTATGCTTAGTACAGGTCACTCTCACATAGCCATATTTAGCAAGTTAACACTCCAAAAATGTTGGCTCACTAAATAGCGTTATAATCATAGATCAGGTGATTATACACAATCTTGTTAACCCCAAAATCACTCTTAAAGTCAACTTGAAAGCATATAACTTGATTAATATAAATGACGCAAGATAAAATACTCGTTATGAAACATAGACATATCATAAACTTCAAATTAGAAACCATAAGTAGAAAACAAAGTAAAGTTGTAAGGTATGCAAGTGAAAGCTAAAGTTGATCAAACCGTTTCCACTGTTTTAATGGGAGTCATCAATTCTCGCATTCCTACTTTTACTTTGAATTTGGTCTCAACTCATACAGAACCTCCGTAAAGATGCTATTCCTTATGAATATAAAACAAATGAATGTTGAAGTTTAGTGATAAGTGCTTTGCAATTACATTCATACAATAATCGCTCGAATATGTGGAGAAATCTAGTGATCGAAACAAGAATCTAATCACTTATACATTTTTCTCTCTAACACTTTGAACTTAGCGAAATCTATATCTTTCACTCTCTATCTATGTCACACATGTTACACCATCTATATATTACTACCATTCCCCCACCTGAAAATGGTTGGATTTAACCCTATTTATAGAGTGCGAAGGGTTGCGTTTATCCAAACGAAGAGTCATGTCCATTGGTGAAGGGTTGCATCATCTTCAATGTGATTGGATGTAAGAATTTATCATTATCATTAATGGATAGGCACCATTTTGTGGCTTCATTATCCCCAAAAGCTGTCTTTTCGTTTGATAGTTGATGGCAGTTGATCGTTCTTATCTGGTGGTTGGAAGTTGAGAAGATTTATCCAAAACCGTCAGAAGTCACGAGTGTGATATACATGTCGCAATCATGAATATAAGTTTGTAACTTTCTTTTGTGAAGAATGAAAAGTCGCGATCATGATAGACAGTCGCGAGCGTGATTTGTCCAATCGAGAATAGGAATCACGATCGTGACATTTGCTTTTCTTTATGTATCTTCTTTGCAACTTTGCCGATCTTTTACAACTTTGATCCTAAGCCAATTCATCGCATTCTATGCATCTCTTTGCATATTTTTCACTCTTTTTGCATAGAATTCCATCTTTGATCATTTCACTCCCGAGATTCACCTTGTTTCTGCACTTGCATAAAAAACAACTACATACCACATGAAATCTTTTATATGAAGTATAAAATGACTCTAAACCATATCGTTTTATGATTGAAAATATCAAGATATTAAGTGTAATTATGCACTTATCAGCAAGCCCGCAAGGGCTTGCCTTGAAGTTTGATTCCCGGGTTAACCCGTGGGTCCAAGTGACCCACGCTACTGAGCCGCTAAGTGGCATTGGATAATCTCATCCCACTTTATGTTTGAGGGGGAGTCAAACCCTCCCCCCTTTTCCTTATATATAGGCCTCCCCTCTTACATCATTCAACACACACTTCAGCTCATCTTTTCTCTCTTAGTTCGACATCTCTTTCTTCTTTTGTTGTGCGAGATCCTCCATAAATTTCTCTAAATAAATGAAGAATTCTTTTGAAGGCTCTTTCTAAAGTGAGCCTTCTTTATTTATTTTCGGGTTGGTCTTCAAGTGGTCTAGCAGCTGTTGTTTACTAACGGGTTTTTCCTCAATGAGGTTTTGGTCAGTGGAAATTCGTGTGGATCAATCGTAGAGGCTCTCCTTGTTTGGAAGCTCGTGCTAACGAAGTTTTGTCGAATTTCTCTAAGGGAACACCATCACCAAAAAAGAGAAAGCACACACCAACTGGTAATGCTCTAAACTTAGATGCTAGGTTTCTTTTATAAGCTTTATAAACCTAAAAACATCTATGAAACCTTTTAACCTAGATTATATCAATCATGGCATGCTTAGAAGATCCTTAGGTTAATTTTAAGTTTTGAAATTCCGCCTTGCACAATTTGCATGTTCAATTACTATCTTGATTAACCAATAGTGGTATCAAAGCTTGACTTATACTATGCATGATTGATAATAATGTGTTAAAGTGCTATTTTCTATTAATTGATTAAAGTATGCTATGCATGACTTAGGATTGAATTCTTATTGTAGAAAATGATGTGATAACTAGATTAAGGTTTTTCAAAAACTTAGTCTAGGTGATTATCATATAAATTAGCAATGATTTACCACATGTGTAAGTGCTTTAACTAAGGGTCATCTCATAGTTCACTTTTTTGAAGAACGAAATCTTTAAATCATAGTTATCCATGGTACAATGAATCGAAGTGCCCGTGGTTATTTTGGTAAGGATTGAACTTGGTTTCTCATTCACTTTAAGGGAGGTCTCTCCTATATGGAAATCTCCATCGGTATTAGATTTAAAATTACCTAAGGGAGTTTTATGACTTGGTCGATTTCTAGTTTGGAATTAGATTCCACATATGATTTTACAAACATTGTTTAAATTGTTAAACTAAAACTTATAGACATAGGTACAATGACTTAAACATGAACCTTATTTGCTTTGCATGCTATGTGGAGTCTTGGCTTAATGGAATAATTATGATATACCAGTCCCAAGCATGTTCCTTTAGAATTAATAATTCCAAATTGTCTGGAATTATTATTTTAATACTCATATCCATTGTATAACACCTAGACTAGGGCAAGACCAGTGGCCCTAATAAAATCCCCATAACAATATTACGGTGGTATATAGTCTTCCTGTCATAAGTCATGATACGAACCTTATTAATAGATGTAAGCACATGTACAACACCTTCTCTTAACATGTGTTTGTTCATGAGACTAGATGGGGTTAAAGCCTTAACAAAAGTGGGTTAGTTGTCCATATTATTGGAGCTAATGCAAAATTGGAGACGCATTTGAGGAGTTGTACAAGTAGGTACTCATGTCTGTAATTCTATGCAGGGATTGTGGAAAAGTAGGAGGTTTACAAAGAGGGAAATAGACCTAAGAGTTGGATATGAAGCACTGGTTGCTACAACAGCTATAGCCTTCGATTTTCTAGTGGCCCAGTTTTAGTTTTGAACAATTGCTATTATATTCTTACTATCACTAAGAATATTATTTCTGTTACACTTTTAGCAACAGAGGGATTTGAAATTTTATTTTCTAATAATAAATGTCAAATTCAAGTGATAATGTTCTTTATGCTTGTGGAATATTTGTGGATGGAATTTACGTTCTAGCTACTAAAATAGAAATTCTAAATATGAACATTGTTAAGAAATCAAGATTAGATAATGAGGAATCCTCATACTTATGGCATTGTAATATAGGCTATATAAATGAGACTTGCTTAACTAAGTTATTCAAATGTGGAGACTTAGGCCCAATGGAATGGGTATCCTATGGTGCGTGCGAACCTTGTTTAAAGGGGAAGATTACTAAGAAACCTTTCAAAAGAAAGGGACAACATGCCACTGGTACTTTGGAAATAATACATTCTGATATATGTGGTCCAATGAGTGTTAAGACATATGAGGGTTTTTTTCTACTTCATAACCTTTATCGACGATTACTCGCGATATGGTTATTTGTACTTTATGAGGCATAAGTCCAAAAGTTTTGAGAAATTCAAAGAGTTCGAAACCGAAGTAGAGAAAAAAACTTGGGAAAAGTATCAAGACCATTCGATTTGATCGAGGTGGTGAATACTTAAGCAGAGTTTTAGGATTATCTAAGGGATAATGGTATTTTATGCTAGTGGACACCTCCTTATACACCCCAACACAATGGAATGTTAGAAGGGAGGAATCATACCCTACTCGATATGGTTTTGTCAATAATGAGCAAAGCAAAACTCGACAGATGCTTTTGGGGTTATGCACTTGAAAGCGTAGTTTATATTCTAAATAGAGTTCCATCTAAATTAGTTGATAAAACTCCATACAAGTTATTGTATGGTCAAAAATCCGCTCTTTCTCACTTGAGAGTTTGGGGACGTCCTACTTACGTAAAGAGGATGAGTTCAGATAAGCTGGGTGCTAAGTCTAACAGGTGTTTGTTTGTAGGTTACAATAAGGAGACTATAGGGTATACATTCTTTGATCCCTAGGAATAAAAAATCCTTGTTTTCAGAAATGCTCAATTCCTCGAGTAGGAGCATATACCTGTGAAAGCTAGTGGGAGCAATCTTGAGTTGAGCACTCAAGAAGATCAAACATACAATCAACTTATTATACCTACATCTGTTACACAAGATAGTGTAAGCATGTAACAGCCTATTATAACATCGACATTGTGTAGGTCAGATCGAGCTCCAATCGCTCCCGAGCGATACGGGTTTTTCATCTTTGATGATAAACATCTCTTCCTTATGGAAGGTGATGAGCCTAGGACTTACAAGGAGGCAATGGAAGGCTCAGAATCAGACAAATGGCTTACGGCCATGAGGTCAGAGATGGGCTCCATGTATGAAAATCAAGTTTGGAGCTTAATTGATGCTCCAAGTGGGATTAGGCCCATAGGATGCAAGTGAATCTTCAAGAAGCAAACTTACATGGACGGTAACATAATTACCTATAAAGCAAGGCTGGTTACAAAAGGGTATCGTAAAAAAGAAGGCATTGACTGTGACAAGACCTTTTCATCGGTGGCCATGCTGAAGTCTATTAGGATACTCCTTGCCATCGCCTCTCATTATGATTGTGAGATTTGGCAGATAGATGTGAAGACTGCATTCCTTAACGAGAATCTAGACAGGGATGTGTTTCTGGAACAACCTAAGGGTTTTACATCCAAGGATGCCTCAAAGGTACGCAAATTGCAAAAGTCCATTTATGGACTTAAGCAAGCATTGAGGAGTTGGAATGTTAGGTTTGACAAGACAATATAAGAAATTGGTTTTGTTTCAAATGCTAATGAGTTCTGTGTATACAAGAAGGCTAGTGGGAGGGCAATCATTTTCCTTGTATTATGTGTCAATGACATATTATTAATAGGAAACAATATTCCTTTTCTTTAGACAGTTAAGTCATGGTTGTCAAAGAAGTTCTCCATGAAAGACCTTGGAGAAGCAGCTTTTATACTTGGTATAAAGATGTACCTAGATAGATCTAGAAGGCTACTAGATCTTTTGCAAAGTAAGTACATAAATAAGGTTTTGGTTAGATTTAACCTTGAGCTGTCAAGAAAGGGTTATCTCCCAATGTCTCACGGGATTAACCTTTCTAAATCTGAGTGTTCGATAACACAAGAGGAGACACTACGCATGAATGGAATACCTTATGCCTCAGTGATAGGTTCCATCATGTATGCTTTAGTATGCACTAGGCCTGATGTCTCACATGCGTTGAGCGTCATGAGTAGATTTCAATCTAACTCAGGAAAGAATCACTGGATGACCTTTAAAACTATCCTTAAGTACTTACATAGGACTAAGGATATGTTTTTAGTATATAGAGAAGGTGATCTCACTTTGAAGGGATACACCGATGGGAGTTTTCAATCTGACAGGAATGATTATAAGTCCCAGTCATGTTATGTGTTTATGTTAAACGAAGGAGCAGTTGTTTGGAAAAGTTTCAAACAAGATACGATTGTCGATTCAACCATAGAATCTGAGTACTTAGCTACTTAGGAAGTAGCTAAGCAAGCTATCTAGCTTAAAGGATTTATTAGTGATCTCAGTGTGGTGTCTAGTAATGTAAATCCAATAACATTCTATTGCAATAACAATGGGGCTATTGATCAAGCAAATGAACCACGATCTCATCATAGAAATGAACATATACTCAGAAAGTACTATCTCATCTAGGAGACGGTAGCCAGAAAAGATATAAATTTAGAATACATTCCAATGGATAAGAATCTAGATAATGGGCTAACTAACCCATTGACTCAAGTTAAACATGACTAGCATGTTAACAAGTATGGCATGAGGCACATGGACAATTGGCTCTAGTGAAAGTGGGAGATTGTTAGACATGATGTATGCCCTAGAGGTAATTAAGGAGATATATCTTTATTAGCTATAATGTAAAAATAATTTTGAATTATTATTAATAATAATTAAGGCATCTTTGTTGCTTATTAATGCTTTCTGTTTATTTATGTGTCTCGCTGGTATCATATATGCATAGTATTAAATATGTATATGCACATTGATGACACAAAGTCCATGACTACTTCATAGAGTAAAAGTGCGAGGACATAGTGGGAGCTATGTAATGTGAGAATTGCACATATGTGTTACTATGAATAGTCTAAATATCCCTATTCATAATTTCATTGAGACTGGACATCAATGAAATGAACAGACTAGCATGTGTAGGCTTACTCTTTGGATTAAATCTAAGCAGTCGATCTCATGATCTAAAGGTGGTACCTTGAGTTAACACATGAATGTATTCGGGTAATAAATTGGAGACCGCTCTAAGATAGACTCTCAAAAATAACTATATCCATGTGTTGGTGTCATCTTCTATTGGAGTAGCCATACAAGTATTCTCAAATCTGAGATATTGGTTACCTTGTGTAGGAGTTGATATACTTTGTGTGAGCGGACGACGTTCCACCCGCGCGGTTACCGCGAGACACCGGCCCCATGAGATGGGGTGTGGGGTTTTAAAAAATGTGTGTTGTTTTGTCATGGAATGGATTCCAAAGACTCGAGACCCAAACCTCTAACCTACGTTATAGAGGATCGCCACCCGAATCAGCTCTTCCAGGAAATTCGATACAGCCTAGATTCTTTAAGCCTAAACGATACTGTAGTATAGAGATTCGGGTCCAGATGAGTTTGCTTACTTCATCATTGTTTAAGTCATATTAGGCAATTGGCTACCATTTTCCAATATTATGATATCCCGTTCTAAATTGTTTTTGAGTTACATTTAGCTTGCATACGGAAAGCAATAAATAAGTATGGAAAGTAAACACGTATGAAAGTAAATGCGCCTAGTCTAAGGGGGATTATTTACATATTTTGGGAATGGGGAATACAAAATTACCTAAATACATGAGATCTAGGGGAATGAATACATCAATATCCTATTATACAACTGATCTTACAAATACATAATTTTTATTAAAAAATGCGATACCCAGAGGAAAATAAATCCTAACATACATCTAACCTAATCTACCTGCATCCACAAAGGTTAGTACGGAATATTTTCACAACACAAATATGTGCCAGTGCACCAAATATGTTCGATTTTAATATTTTAAAGACCCGTGTGGCCTAGTTAAATAAAATGTGCCAACAACGGCTCGTGGTTTTCGTTATAAAAATAATTCATTTTTATACAAGTATGTTACTCATTTTATTAATGAAAATGCCGCATGTGAATTTTGTCGAGTCGGATATCCGAGAATGCGGTTCTCTTCGTGGGGGTTTCCTAAATTAAACTTAATTATTTACAAATAAATGGAAGTAATAAATAATTCTAGGTCCATAAACATAATCATTAACTTTTGTATATATTCCGAGGAAAGTTAAATATGGTAATAATTTTACCCTGGTTAAGAGCGAACCGGTATTTAAATTTTCTCTTGGAATATATTTAAAAGGTTAATATAAAATTATTATATTAATCTTGATATATTCATTTAAACAAATTATTTTTGTTAATTAACATATAATTAATGCATAATATATAAACTTGTATTTTTGAGGAAAAAAGAGGTAACGCCGATGTCAGCATTGCAATGTCAGTGTCAGTGTTGCAAAAAAATCGGTAATGTCGGTACTGATGTTGGTAATGTCGGTACCGACATTATAGGTCCAGACTTGCAGAAATCATAAAAACAGCGGAAACAACATAACAAAAAATCTGAAATTTCAAATGATCATAACTTTTGCTATACTTAACCGATTTAGATGATCTTTATCATTTTAGAAAGCTCAAGATGTGTAGAATATGTTTATGTAAACAAAATAATAAAACAGATTTTAAGTCATATCGTAATTCACGAAAAACAGATTGGTGTGCAAAAAATGGAAATAACCGAAAAGAAAATAAAACTTCCAAAAGAAAAGCTTATAAATGTAAACACAAACTCTAAGAACTCAAAGGCTTACCCCGTAGTCGAGAATCCACTTCTTAGAGATCCACAAAGTTACTCCAGGAAACCCTCCTCGTTTCTTTGGTTGGTTAACAAGGTAGTTTAGCATGAGAAAACCGAGTAATGGGGCAAGTGTTGCTCCAAAAACATAAAGTGAAATGATTTTCGTGTAGTTAGGGATTATGTTAATGATTTCTTTATTAAATTTTATTGATTCAAGGCTTAACAAATGTGATGGAAAGTAGCTTAGTCATTCATATGAACTAAGGACATGAAAATCTAAATTTTGTTAAATGAACTCTTTTTCCTAGAAATATACTGATATTCTCTTTTTTATCATCTTCTCTCCCCTAAATTGAAGAATGTGAGCCTCATTTTATAGTGAGCTCCCTTCAATCCAAGTCAAAAAGCCTACACTTAGGATTTTTGACATTTTCACCATTTCCTCTCCACTAATGTCCCATCCATCATTATGGAGGGACTTTTCCAGCCACCTTAACAATGTGGAAGGTGACTGGTATCAATTAGTGGGGTTATGCTAATAATTTCCAAAATTCTGCAATCATTCTACTGCTACTGTCAACGCGACATTGGTACCGATGTCACAAGTGACATCAGTACCAATGTTAGTGATATCGATACCGATGTTAGTGATATCGGTATCAATATCACATCGGTATCGATGTTAGTGACATCGATGTTGATGTTGGATTTTTAGTCTGACTTTGGTTTAAATTGGACTTGGTTACTGATGAGGTGGCCTAAAAAACAAAAATATCTAAGGTTCATAAGAAATGAGAAATGTTTCTCCTGAGGACCTCCGAGACCCTGTCAAAGTGGAAGACTAGCAAAAGAAAATAAATTACAGCTTCATCATGAAACTCACAAGTGAGGATTAAAATCCTGTGCTCACAGGCTGCCCCTCGTGGGATCACTGTTGATATGAGATCAGTATGGTCCCAAGATTGAAAGAATAGTGGGGTTCAGAAATGATACCTAACCAGTCACGGTTGACACTTCCCAGTGTGGGGTCTTTGTGATAATCCAAGGCTTTGCATCCTAGCGTAATGTTGAAGCGAGTAGTTTCCTTGTGTTCCTTGTGAGTTATCTGTTCATCAATAGTTTCCCCTTGGTTTTTGACTTTCCACTTATCACGATGGGTAAAGAAAGGTTTGGAAGAGTATGGACTGTAGAAAGTCCGCTGACTATAATGACTCATGAAATGGTGTGGACTCTGTAATAAGTCAGAAAATGTGGACCATAATAGGTCTAGTGACTATAATAAGTTAGAAAATACGGATCATAATAGGTCCAGTAACTGTAATAAGTCATAAAATGCGAATCGTAATAGGTTTAGTGACTGTAATAAGTCAGAAAATGCGGACAATAATAGGTCTAGTGACTATAATAAGTAAGAAAATGTGGACCATAGTAGGTCCAGTGACTGTAATAAGTTGGAAAATGCAGACTGTAATAGGTTCATTGACTGTAATAAGTCGGAAAATGTGAACCGTAATAGGTCCATTGATTGTGATAAGTCAGAAAATGTGGACCGTAATAGGTACAATGACTATAATAAGTCAGAAAATACAGACCGTAATAGGTCCAGTGATTGTAATAAGTCAGAAAATGCGGACCGTAATAGGTCCAGTGAATGTAATAAGTCAGAAAATGCTTACCGTAATAGGTCTGGTAACTGTAATAAGTCAGAAAATGCAGACTATAATAGGTCCAGTGACTGTAATAAGTAGGAAAATGAGAACTGTAATAGGTTCATTGACTGTAATAAGTTAAAAAATGCGGATCGTAATAGGTCCATTGACTATGATAAGTTAGAAAATGCGGACAATAATGGGTCTGGTGACAGTGATAAGTCAGAAAATGCAAAACGTAATAGGTCTGGTGACTGTGATAAGTCGAAAAATGCAGACCGTAATAGGTCCATTGACTGTGATAAATCCGAAAATGTGGACCGTAATAGGTCTAGTGACTGTGATAAGTCTGAAAATGCAGATATTAATAGGTCCATTGATTGTAATATGTCAGAAAATGCAAACCTTAATAGGTCCACTAACTGTGATAAGTCAAAAAATGCGGACATCAATAGGTCCATTAACTATGATAAGTCAGAAAATACGAACCGTAATGGGTTCGGTGACTGTGATAAGTCAGAAAATGTGGACCGTAATAGGTCTAGTGACTGTGATAAGTTAAAAAATGCAGACCGTAAAAGGTCCATTGACTGTAATAAGTGAGAAAATGCGAATCGTAATATGTCCATTGACTGTGATAAGTCAGGAAATGTGGACCGTAATAGGTCTGCTGACTATAATGATGTTCGCCACTTTTCTACTGATAAGTTTAATAATTTTTACGCAAAGAGTTTGGCTATATATCAATGGCACCAAAAACTTGTTCATGAAAAATATAGGTGTTGTCAATACCTCATATCAAATAGAAAAATGATGATAACTGCAAGTATACAGTTGCGATGTAGTTTTAAAAGATATCGATCCCACAGGGAAGGACTAGTTCTAAAGATCAAATAGGGAAAAAGTATAAAGAAAATAATATGTATTGATATTTTTGGATAGGAGGGTTAGAATGAAGAATGAGTAAATATAGATGTGATGGATGAGAGACTCTAAATAAATAGATTTTCACTGCGAACAAGTATAGCAGAGAAAACATGCAAGATCAACAAAGATGCTACGACGCACTAGACTAATCTAACAAACCAGTTCAACACACTAGGATGTTCAATAATTCACCGCAGGGCAACACATTAAATAACTTTTCTAAACCTAGCGCAAACGAGATAAGACTATTATATAAACCTGGATAACATCAATACTATGCTTAGTACGGGTTGCTCTCACATAGCCACATTTAGCAAGTTACCATTCCAAAAATGCTGGCTCACTAAATAGCGTTATATCACAGATCCAGTGATTATACACGATATTGTTAACCCTGAAACTACTCTTAAAATTAATGCCAATGCATATAACTTGATTAACATAAAAGACTCAGCACGAAATACGCATTATGACACATAGACATATCATAAACTTAGAAATAGAAAGTATAAGTAGCAAGTAAAGTAAAGTTGTAAGGTGTGCAAGTGAAAGCTAAAGTTAATCAAACCGTATTCACTCTTTAATGGGAGTCGTCAATTCCCGCAATTCCTACCTCTGCTTTGAATTCGGTCTCGTCCCGTACAGAACCTCCTCTAGGATGCTATTCTTTGTGAATATCGAACAAACAAATATTGAACAATGAAAACTTTTATTGATAAGTGATTTGTAAGTACACTTATACAACAATCGCTCAAGAATATAGAGAAATCTAGTGATCGAAACAAGGATTCCAATCACTTAAACATTTTCTCGCTAACACTTAAGAACTTAGCGAACTCTCTATCTATACACTATATCTCTCTCTGTTTTCACTCTAATATTTTCCTCTTTGGTGGTGCTGCACTTGAATGCACACCATGCATGAAATTTTTGAGGGATTAGAGCCCTATTTATAGAGTTCGAAGGGTTGCGTCTTTCCAAACGAAGAGTCACATCCATTGGTGAAAGATTTCATCTCTTCAATGTGATTGGTTGAGAGGCTTTGATTCAATCCACAATGGATAGGCACCTTTTCATGATTGGTTAACTCCTGATAGGTGTCTATTCGTTGGCGATTAATGGCGGGGTATCCTGCTTATCTGGCGTTTGGTAGTTAAGAAGATAATACCAGAAAACCGTCTATGTCGTAACCACGATGCACATGTCGTAACCGTGAATCTTTGTTGGCAATCTCCTCATTCTGAAGTAAACAAGTCGCGACCGTGAATTGAGTTTTACTCAAAATTCTTCTTTAACTTCACCGATCTTCGACAGCTTCGATCCTAACCCAAATCTTCAAGTCCCACGCATCATTTTGCACCTTTTTCACTCTTTTTTCATAGAATTCAACTTTTGTTCATTTTACTCTCAAGATTTACCTAGTATCAGCATTTGTATAAAAAACAACTACATACCACGTGAAATCTTTTATATGAAGTATAAAAATGACTAAAACTGTAGTGTTTATATTATAAAATTATTATGATAATAAGTGTAATTATACACTTATCATACCCCCACACTTAACTTTTGCCTTGTCCTCAAGGTAAATTCTACAGAAGTGTATAAATTTGGTAAATAAGTTCGTACCTTATTTGGTGAAAGACTATTGCAGTGAGCATCACATTCCACGTTGCAAAAGATTTCAAGAAGAAGTTCGACATTTCCCACAAAATAGTAATGTGTAATTTATATAGCTCAGTTGCGTACCTTTGTTCATAATGGAGAGTCAACCAAATCGCATCTTCATATAAGCGTTATATGCATACTCAAATATTACCTTCTCTTTAGCATAGTATAAAGTATAAAGGACATAAAAAGCACACTTTGATTAATTTCTCTCAAGGCATTTTTAGGTAACCAAGGATGCTAAAACACTCTCTGTGGTTGCATTTTATGCTCCATACCACTCTCCCCTTTTTTCAGTGGT
>CATIWQ010160364.1:0-13182 GCA_949673415.1 Euphorbia schlechtendalii
TCTTTTTCTGATTTTATTTGTGAACCTAGGAATATTTTTATTTCTTTTTATGTAAATAATGTTGTAATTCTCTTCTTCGTCTTTATTTCTTTTCTTTATTTTTTTAGAATACCACAACGAAGTGAATTCAAATTATTCTCGGATAACAGACTTCACCTTTTACCATGTGGTCATTTTCACTAATAACATTGACCAATATACGTGTAAATAAAAGTGAACCAATTTTTATTTAAATTAACAACTTTAAACCATTGATGTTTTAATTAAGCCACATGGGCCTCGCTAGAATCAAATCGAACATATGTGATATCCCCTGTGCTAACCTTTATGGATGCAGGTTAGATGTATATTTAGGATTTTATCTTTCCTTCGGGTAT
Organism: Euphorbia schlechtendalii; assembly: GCA_949673415.1. Taxonomy (NCBI): domain Eukaryota; kingdom Viridiplantae; phylum Streptophyta; class Magnoliopsida; order Malpighiales; family Euphorbiaceae; genus Euphorbia; species Euphorbia schlechtendalii. Next base: position 378 of record CATIWQ010160364.1, read on the forward strand.
TGCACATATTTTTTAGGAAATGTAATTAATAGGGTAGCGGGTTGCATCCCCCGATTTTTGAAAAGCCTTGTAATTTTTATTTTTTGCATTTATTTTCCGCATTTACTTATTGCTTTATGGATGGTTTATTATTCCGCTTTGTGGATGGTTTATTATTTTGCAATACGTGAATCATGCATATAGAGCCTAAAAACGACCTAAGTGCCAATATGCAAAACTAAGAAAATACAGTTTTCTGTAGATGTAATATAATGTGATCACATAAGAAATAAGTAACTTATCCCGGACCCGAATCTCTGTGTCTTGGTGGGCCGTCCCTGGACGTTAAGCCTCACAGGACTCTAATTCCTAGAAATAGCTAATCTAGGTGGTGACTCCACACTAAGAGATGGCGGATTCGGGGTTCGAATTGATCTAAAACGTTTTTTCACCTTCTCTTTCAACCTTTTTTCCCGTGTCCCCAACCCGATGCACCTTTCTTTTCAAACACCCCGATGGACCACGCCTATGAAATTGCGCGCTCTCGGCCCACCTCTCCATGTCGCCTGCTCACATGGCGATTGATGGCGGTCGATAGTTCTTATCCAGCGGTTGAAAGAAGAGAATAGTTGACCAAAAACCGTCAAGGCCACGATCGCGAATGTATGTCGCTACCGTTAATACTTGGTTGGTAACTTTCTGTTGTGAAGGTTAACAAGTCGTGACCGCGATATATGTGTCATGATCATGACATGCCTTTTTCACATGAATCCTCTTTGCGATTTCTACAGATCTTTGACATCTTCGATCCTTTGCCAATTCCTTAAGTTCCATGCATCTTTTTGCACATTTTTCACTCTTTTTACATAGAATTCCAACTTTAATCATTTTACTTCCAATATTTCCAACTTTAATCATTTTACTTCCAATATTTACCTAGTACCTGCATTTGCATAAAAAACAACTACATACCATGTGAAATTTTTTATATGAAGTATAAAATGAAACAAAACCATATTATTTTATATTTGAAAATGTCATAGAATAAGTGTAATTATACACTTATCAATTGGATGCAAGAATTCGTTCTTATCATCAATAGATAGGCACATTTTCATGGCTTCATTATCCTCAAAAGGTATCTTTCCGTTTAATAGTTGATGGTGGTTGATCGTTCTTATCCGGTGGTTGGAAGTTGAGAAGAGTTATCCAAAACCATCACAAGTCATGAGCATGACGTACATGTCGCGATCGTAAATATAAGTTGGTAACTTTTTGTTTGTCAAGAATGTTAAGTCACGATTACCATAGATAGTCGCGGGTGTGATTTTTCCAATCGCGAACAGGAATCACGATCGTGACATGTGCTTTTCTTCATGGTTCTTCTTTGCAACTTTACCGATCTTTGACAACTTCGATCCTAAGCCAATTCCTTGCATTCCATTCATCTTTTTGCACCATTTTCACTCTTTTTGCATAGAATTTCATCTTTGATCATTTCACTCCCAAGATTTACCTAGTTTCTGCACTTGCATAAAAAACAATTACATACCACGTGAAATCTTTTATATGAAGTATAAAATAAATTTAAACCATATCATTTTATGATTGAAAATATCAAGATAATAAGTGTAATTATATACTTATCAGAGTCGCCACCTGAATAAGGTCTTCAAGGTATAAAAGTCCTATGAAGCTCAACATCCGGGGGATGGTCCACTAAGACACAAAGATTCGGGTTCGGGATAAGTTGCTTACTTCTTATAGGAGAATATTAAATTACATCTACAAAAAATCGTGCTTCTTAATTATGCATAATCAAGCTTAAGTCATTTTCGAGTTTATAATTTCATTTGGTCGCGTATGCAGAAAGCAGTAAATAAATGCGATGAAGTAAAATAATAATTTACAAGCCTCGAGGGATGCAGCCACCCGCCTAATCTATAAATTACATTTGAATTTGCGATACCTGAAGGAAAATAAAATCCTAATCATACATCTATCTTGCATCCACAACACTTAGCACAATTTATAACATGTTGTGATTAGAGAACAAAACAAGACTTTGTTAATAACTGTTAGATTATAGTGATATTCTGTGATCGGAAAGATGCTTGTGGCCTTTTGGTCAGAAATAAAATGATCTAGGAAATGATTTATCTTATAAAAAAATCAGTTTTAGACTCGATTTATCTTTTCAAATTTTAAGTGAAAATGATCGCATGGCAAAAGTAAGGTCTGTTATCCGAGAATAATTTTAAATTCCTTCGTGGAGGTATTCTGGCATGTATTTATTTAAATAATTCCAATACTAAATAAAAGCACGAATAAATAAATAAATAAGTGAGTGAATAGAAATAAAGCACTAGAAAAATAAACAAACAAACCTAGGTCGATGATGAAAATCGGGTTCGTCCCGAAATTTGAAAAAAAGAAACAATAAGAAATAAAACATAAAACACAAAGAAAAATAGCTTTACGAACTCAAATGCTTACCCTTTCGTCGCGAATCCATGTTGACAAATCCACTAAATCCCCGGGAGTCCTCCTTCTTGATAAGTGGAAAAAATATTTTGGCTTTGAAACTACTTAATATGGAGTTAAATTGTAGAAATTATAAGCATTTGAATCTGTTTAGGTTGCTGGAAATTCTTACAAGGTTGATGAAGATTTCCAGATTTGGGAGTGAAAAGTGTATCCAGCAAGGCTGCTGATGTGTCAAGCTGTAATTGGACCCTTGTTGAAGTATTTCTTGGAGGGAAAATCAAATCTTAGGTGTGATCCCACTTGCCCTTTGCTTGACAATCAAGTAGCAATCTAATGGACCTAAATATTTTGTAATGTTATATTAAGAACCACTTGAAAACTTGCTTGAGGCTTAATGACTAGTATATGTAAGCCTTCATTTTATTTTTGAGAGCAGCTTAGGCTCTTGTTGTGATTAGTTTTATGTGTGTTTTTCGTTTACTACTTAATCTACTTTTAGTTACTAGTTTCATGCATTTTATTTATTTCTTTCCTTTTATTGAAATGAATAGTGAGTAGTTTCCTAGCTAGCTTGCTAGGCTCTGCCAGCGGTTTGTTTGTGGTGTAGAATCTCTTTTAAACCAACATGAAATCTTTTATTAGACTGATTATTATTTTTTTTAAAGTCTCTTACCTAGCCTGTGTTAGATTGGGAAGCTAGGAACCGAAAGGTAATGACTAGCAACCTTAGGCTTTTTAATAATCACCTAAGTTTACAAGCACTGAGAGGATACTAAACTTTTTCTAAAGATTCTGGGATTTATTCCAGATGCTCACTTAAGCTAAATGTTTAAGGTCTAGTCCGTAAGTGGATAACTCCCGGGTTGAAAACCTTAAAGTATTAATTGGCAAGATGGTATGCCGCACTTAGTTACATGGAAAGCAGGTAAGATTCTTTAGGTCTATGTACTTAAACATGTTGGAATAAAGGAGAGGAAGCACCATGAACACTGCTTAATAGCATGGTAAAGCTTGTGTCTTTAATATTGATACAACAACTTTACATTCTGTCTCTGCATTTTGTAGCAGCCTTGTGTCTATCTTCAGTTATTTTATAGTAATCTTAATTTTAATTGTTTCTCTCAATCACCTTAATTATTTGAACCTCCTAACCTAATAAATAGCCTATAAAATTAATTACTTCCCTTGCTCCTCATGGGAATGACACTTGGTCTTGCCCCATACTACTAAACATGATCTAGTGCACTTGCTAGGTTGAATTTGGGCATCAACAAGTTTTTGGCTCCGTCTCTGGGGAGCAACGCATAAAATTTTTAATTTTTATGTATAATTTGGTATTGTTTAATCTGTTTGTTCAAGTTTGTGTAGGAATTTCCTGTTATAGAAATCTTTCGGTGTATGCATAGGGCTGGTTTGCCACTAATTCATTTTGATCCCGAAATTGAGTAAACCTGCCACAAGCTTAGTGGTACAGCAAGGAGAAGACGTAAAAAGTAGAAAATGGATAGAAGAGACGCACTAAACGATGATCATAAGGAGAGTGTGAGGTAAACTTGCCTCCCCCGAGACAAAGACTCAAAGAGTACTCGAAACCATCAATCGAGGGACACTCATCTTGCATATTGATACCTAATGAAGGGGATAACCTCTTTGAAATTAAAGTGTCGGTGATACAAAATTTTCAAGCAGCTATCCAGTTCCTGGAGAAGATCCTTACGTTCATATTCAAGAATTTGTGACAATGTGAAATACTTTCTTCTCTAACCGTGGAGCTACAGATAATGTCATACGTTTGAAACTTTTTCCCTTTTCTTTACGTGATAAAGCTAAAAGTTGGTTGAAAAATCTTCAGCCCGGATCTATCACCTCTTCGAGTGATATGGCACAAGCTTTCTTGACTAAATATTTTCCGCCAAGGTAAGCTATAAAGTTGAGAAATGAGGTCACTCATTTTTCTCAACAACCTGATGAATCGCTATCTGAAGCGTGGGAAAGGCACAAGGAACTTTTGAGAAAAGTTCCAAATCATGGGATAACAATGTGGATGCAAATCCAAAATTTTTACAATAGTTTAACTAATGTGTATAAAGTCCAAATCGAATCCGTAGCTAGTGGACACCCCGAGGAGCTTGCTCCTGAGGAACTTTATGAGTTAATTGAATGATTAGTTAATACTAGGTATATATGACATTCAGTAAGTGAAGAACGAAATAAACCTATTGAATCTGATGCTGTTTCTAAACTTTCAAATAAAGTGGATTTAATTTTGAGGCAAATTGCTAAACAAAACATTTTAGCAATCTCTAATGTACAAACTTGTGATTTTTATGGTGGAAACCATAGGAATATAGATTGCGATAGTCCACTTGAACAAAAACATTGTGATTTTGTTGGAAATAATCATCGTAATAATCCATTTTCTAACACTTATAATCTAGGTTAGCACAATCACCCAAATTTCTCATGGAGTTAACAACCTGGCAAACAAGCTCCTTTCCAGCAACCTCAGCAGAATATGCAATAAGGAGGAACATCTCAACAATCTAAGAAATCCAAAATTGAAGAAATGAAGTAGACGATGTTGCAATTCATAAAACAAACAAACATCTATGAAGAATATTAAGATTCAATTCCAACAACTTACCACCATAATCTCACCTAAGGGTAAAGGGGTTATTCCAAGCAATATTGAGCCTAACCCAAGGGAGGAATGCAAAACTATAACACTCAGGACTGGTAAGGTTCAAAATGAACCAGAACAACAACCTCAACCTTTGATAGATTTACAACCAGATTTGCAGCAATCTTCATAGACTATCTAGAATGAGCCCGCGGTGGAAAAGCTACCAATTCCAGCCTATCAACCAAGGATTCCTTATCCTCAAAGAGCTAAACAACATGAGATGGCTAAACAATTTGATAAATATTTGGAAGTGTTTAAAAAGCTTCACATTAATATTCCTTTTGCAGAAGCACTCGCACAAATGCCAATGTATGTGAAATTTCTGAAGGATCTACTGGCAAACAAGAAAAAAATTGGAGAATGTAGCTTTGGTGCAGATCAACCGAGACTTTTCTTCCATTTTACAAAGCAAACAACCTTTGCCAGCAAAGCTTAAGGATCCAGGGAGTTTTTCTATTCCCATTTCTATTGGTAATCTTATTATTGATAGTGCACTTTATGATTTGGGAGCTAGTATAAATTTAATGCCTTACTACATTTACAAGAAACTAGGCTTAGAGGAATCGCAACCTACTAAGGTATCTATACAACTAGCCTATGGAACCGTAAAGTATCCTAGAGGGGTTGTTGAAGATGTTTTAGTAAAAGTTGGGAAATTTATATTACTTGTTAACTTTATTGTGATGGATATGGAAGAAGATTTGCATGTGCTAATAATTTTAGGTAGACCTTTTCTTGCTACTGGTCGTGCATTGGTAGATGTAAATGATGGTAAGCTTATCTTAAAATGAATGAGACTGTAAAGCAACCTACTTCTTTTGATGATCAATGTTATTTTACAGCTGATTTGCAAATGGACTCTCTTATTTAGCAGGAACTTGAGAGAAGCAAGCTGGACAACCTTAATGAGGTCTCCACAGACCAGATTTCCAACGAAGCAAACTGTCCAGCAACCTTTTAGCGAAAATAGTTTGTTAAACCTTTAAACCACACTCAAAATTTATCTCCCAAAACTTCATTTGAGGAACCATCTATCCTTGAGCTTAAACCATTACCCTCTCATTTGGAGTATGCTTACCTTGATCTACTTAATAACCTTCCTATAATCATTTCCTCAAAACTCACCCGAGAAGAAAAAGACAAATTACTCTTTGTGTTGAGACAAAACAAAAAGGCATTGGCATGGATAATTGCTGACATAAAGGAAATCTGTCCCTCTATTTGTGTCCACTGCATTCTTATGGAGGAATATCACAAACCATTGGTGAAACCTCAATAGAGACTTAACCCGAACATGAAGGAGGTTGTTAAAAAGGTAGTTATCTAACTTCTTGATGTAGGGATAATGTATCCCATCTCTGATAGTGTATGGAACATCTCGGTCCAAGTGGTACCCAAGAAAGGAGGTATACATGTGGTGCAAAACAAGAAGAACGAGCTTGTTCCAACAAGAATTGTTACCGGATGGAGAGTTTGCATTGATTTCCACAAACTAAATGATGCTACAAGGAAAGACCATTTTCCACTACCTTTTGTTGATCAAATGTTGGAAAAATTGACAATCTATGCTTTCTATTGCTTTCCTTGATGGCTATTCGGGGTACAACCAGATTGCCATACATCCACTTGATAAAGAGAAGACTGCCTTTACTTGCCCGCATGGTGTCTATGCCTATGGGAGGATACATTTTAGACTTTGCAATGCTCCAGAAACCTTCTAGAGGTTTATGATGTCCATTTTCCATGACATGATAGAGAAGACTGTGAAGGATAATTGTCCTTGGTCATAAGGTCTCTGAAAAAGGCATTGAAGTAGATTAAGCTAAAGTGGTGGTTATAGAGAAGCTTGCTAAACTAACTTCTGTCAAAGAAGTGAGGAGTTTTCTTAGGCATGCAGGCTTCTACAAAAGGTTTATCAAAGACTTCTCCAAAATAGCACAACCCTTGACAACACTCCTCCACAAAGACATTGATTTCAAGTTTGATGAAGGTTACCGCAAAGCCTTCCATGAACTCAAAAATCATCTTATCAAAGCTCCTATCCTCACTGCTCCTAGATGGGATCAACCTTTTGAGCTTATGTGTGATGTAATTGACACTTGCGTTGGAGTTGTACTTGGTCAAAGGATTGACAAACAGTTCTAGCCAATCTATTATGCAAGCAAAACACTAACGGAGACCCAACAAAACTATACTGTGATTGAAAAAGAGTTGCTTGTTGTTGTTTATCCATTTGATAAATTCATGTCTTATTTGGTTTTATCAAAAGTTATTGTTTTTAATGACCATGCAGCCTTGAGACACTTGCTAGCAAAGAAAGATGCTAAACCAAGGCTGATCAAATGATTGCTACTTCTTTAAGAATTTGACCTGGAAATTCAAGATAACAAGGGCTCCGAGAATGTGGTAGTAGATCACTTATCAGAATTCTTGGAGACCTTGTGGAGTAGCATGAGATCATAGAAACCTTTCCGAATGAGTAATTACTCGCTGTAAGATCGATCCCTTAGTTTGCTAATTATGCTAACTACCTTTCTGCTCATGTTAAGCCTATGCATTTATCATTTCAGCAAAGAAAAAAAAATTCTTTGCTAAGATTAAGTATTATTTTTAGAAGGAAGCATTTCTTTTTAAGCTTTGTGCATATCAAATCATAAGGAGATGTGTTTTCTGAAGAAGAAATTCCAGCAATCTTGACCATGTGTCACAACAAGGATGTTGGAGGTTATTCTGGAATAACCCGAACAGCCTTAAAAGTCCTTGACAATGAATTTATTAGCCAAAAATCTTTAAAAATTGTCACATGTATGTTTCAGAATGTAATGAATGCCAAAGAACATGTAATATCTCAGATAAGAATGCCATGCCTTTAAACAATATTATGGTTTGCGAAATTTTTGATGTTTGGGGCATTGACTTTATGGGACCATTGATAAGCGTATAATTACACTTATTATCAATATAATTTTACACATTAAACACTATAATTTAAGTCATTTTTATACGTCATATAAAAGATTTCAAGTGGTATGTAGTTGTTTTTGGTGTAAATGCAGATACTAGGTAAATCTTGGGAGTAAAATGATCTAACGTGGTATTCTATGTAAAAGGAGTGAAAAAGGTACGAAAAGATGCGTGGGACTTAAAGATTTGGCTTAGGATCGAAGCTATCAAAGATCGGTGAATTTACAAGAAGAATTCTAAAGAAAAACACAATTCAAGGTCGTGACAATAATTCGCGGTCGTGACAACAATTCGCGGTCACGACTTGATACACTTCAGAAGCAGAAAATTGTTAAACAAAGATTCATGGTCGTGACTTGTATATCCTGGTCACGACTTAGATGGTTTATTGGTCAAATCTTCTTAACTAACAACCGTCAGATAAGAATGATCAACCGCCATCAACTACCAATGAAAAGACACTTATCAGAAGTCAACCAATCATGAATAGATGCCTATCCATTGTGGATAAGATTAAAGCTTCTCAAGCAATCACAATGAAGTGATGCATCTTTCACCAATGGACACAACTCTTCGTTTGGATAGACTCAACCCTTCGAACTCTATAAATAGGGCTCCAAATCTCATAAATTTCATGGCATTGGAATTAGAAAAATTGAGAGATGTAGAGTGTGCATAGATAGAGAGTGAAATTATTTAGTTTTCGCTACGTTCATAAGTGTTAGTGAGAAAATGTTTAAGTGATTCAAATCCTTATTTCGATCACTAGATTTCTCTACATATTCGAGCAATTGTTGTATAAGTGTACTTGCAAATCACTTGTAAATAAAAGTTTTCGTTCTTCAACATTCGTTTGTTTGATATTTCACAAAGAATAGCATCCTAGAGGAGGTTTTGTACTGGCCGAGACTGAATTCAAAGCAGATGTAGGAATTGTGGGAATTGACGACTCCCATTAAAGAGTGGATACGGTTTGATCAACTTTAGCTTTCACTTGCATACCTTACAACTTTTCTTTGCTTTCGACTTATACTTTCTATTTCGAAGTTTATGATATGTCTATGTGTCATAATGAGTATTTCGTGTTAAGTCTTTTATATTAATCAAGTTATATTCCTTTGAGTTAACTTTAAGAGTAGTTTCGAGGTTAACGAGATTGTGTATAATCACTGGATCTGTGATTTTAACGCTGTTTAGTGAGCCAACATTTTTGGAATGGCAACTTGTTAAATGTGGCTATGTGAGAGTGACCCGTACTAAGGATAGTAATATTGTTGTCTAGGTTTATATAATCGTCTTAATTCGTTTGCACTAGATTTAGAAAAGTCATTTCATGTGTTGCTTTGCGATGAATCATTGAACATCTGAGTGTCTAGAACTGATTATGTTAAATTAGTCTAGTGAACGTAATAACTTTGCTGAACTTGCATGTTTTCTTTGCTATACTTATTTCGTAGAAAAAATCTATATATTTAGAATCACTAGTCTTCAATACATATATCTGTCCATTCTTCATTCTAATCCTCCCAACTAAAATCCAAAAATATTTTATTTTCTTTATTCCGTTTTTCTTGTTGATCTTTAGAGCTAGTCATTCCCTGTGGGATCGATATCTTTTAAAACTACATCGTAACTGTATACTTGCAGTGGTCACCAAATTTCTATTTAGATAAGCGGTACTGACAACACCTGTTCGTATTTTGAACTTATATCTTATCGGTAGGAAAGTGGGAGATAAGGTTTTTGGCTTCATTATTAAATAAAAAATCCTAGGAGTTATTAGAGTCGAAACCTTGTAAACAATCGTTTCCAAGTTCTTATGGTAATAAATACATTCTTGTGGCTATAGATTATGTGAGTAAATGGGTAGAAGTCATTGCTAGTCCCACCAATGATGCTAGAGTTGTTGCTAAAATTTTGAAAAAACTTTTTACCCTCTTTGGTTTACAGAGAGCAATCATTAGTGATAAAGGAACTCACTTCCGTAATGAACAATTTGAGAGACTAGTGAATAAATTTAACATTACTCAAAAAATTACTACACCATATCACCCATAAACCAATGAGCAAGCTGAAATCTCAAATCGAGAAATTAAGCGAATTCTTGAAAAGATTGTTAGCAATTCTACGTGAGATTGGGCAAGAAATCTTGGCAACACTTTGTGGGCTTATCTGACAGCCTACAAGACTTCCATTGGAATGTCACCTTTTAGATTACTTTATGGAAAAGCTTGTCACTTTCCTGTTGAGTTAGAATTTAATGTTTTATGGGCTTTAATGTTTTTGAATTTTGATGAGAATGCCGTAAGTGAACAGAGAAGGTTGCAGCTGAATCAATTGGAAGAGTTCAGGCTATTCAGCTATGAGAATGCCATGGGATACAAGGAGAAAGTAAAGAAATGGCATGATAAAAGGATCCACGAGAAAGAATACCAGCTAGGATAGAAAGTCTTATTGTTCAATTCAAGGTTACGGCTATTTCATGGCAAGCTTAAGTCACGATGAACTGGCCCTTATATAGTTACATGAAATAGCCGCAACAATCACGATGGACAGACCCTTATATAGTTATAAGAGTACATTCGTATGGGGTCATAGAAGTTGCCAACATTGATGGACATACATTCAAAGTAAACAATCAACATTTGAAACCTTACTTGTCCAATGAACAGAACAAGATTGCTGCAGAGAACCATTGCCTTCTTTTATCTTAGGCAACCTTGAAATATTGCACTACAAGAAACTATGAGATTAACGTCAGCAAAATGTCAATGCAGAATAGGTATTAGCCTCGACTTTGCGTCTGAAAACTCAATTAGCATCGGATTGGAGTCGGAACATGAGTCGTTGCAATAACGCTTGATGCTAATTACTTAGCGTCGACATTTTTTATGTCGATGCAATTTGGCGTCGACATGCCGTCGCTACGTCCTTTCAAATATACATCATGAATTTGTTGTTAAATGCTATATTGAGTCGACTTATCGGAAGCTCAGTCGACACTAATATATAATCGACACTAAGCGAAGGCTCTTTTCCGGAGAGTCTATGTCAACGCTAACCTCTATGGATTCAATGTGGACGCTAAATTGGTGGGTTAGGAAACTATTTGTTTGCAACGCTAAGTTGACGCTATGTGGATGCTAAGTTCCCTATATCCACTGTCGTATTTTGTAAATAAAATTGACTCAACGGCAATGCAAATTTAGTTGACGCGAAACTATGGATGCTACGTTGATGCTAACAATGATGTTGCAATTCTTGAATACCTGGATTGCCAGCATTTTTTTGTGTTATTCCATAGCCTACTAAACCATAATATTTGTTCGCCACTTTTCCACTAATAAGTTAAATATCTTTATGGTTCAAAAAAGATGTTCGTGAGACTTGGCTATACTCAGTTAGTAAGACTTATTCTCAATAATAATGCCAAAAACTTATTCACAAAAAATGTAGGTGCTGCCAATACCACTTATCATATAGAAAAATGATGATAACTGCAAGTATACAGTTGCGATGTAGTTTTAAAAGACATCGAACCCACATGGAAGGTCTAGGTCTAAGGATCAACAAGGAAATACAAAGCAAAGAAAAATAAAAATAGTTTTGAGATTTTTGGAAAGGGAAGATCAGAATGAAAAGTTGAGTAAATATAGATGTAATAGATGAGAAACTCTAAATTCATAGATTTTCACTACGAACAAGTATATTAGAGAAAACATACAAGTTCAACAAAGATGTTACGATGCACTAGACTAATCTAACAAGCCCGATTCAACATACTCAGATGTTCAATGATTCGCGGCAGAGCAACACATGAAATAACTTTTCTAATCCTAGCGCAAACGAGATAAGACTATTATATAAACCTGGACAACGTCAATACTATGCTTAGTACAGGTCGCTCTCACATAGCCATATTTAGCAAGTTGCCATTCCAAAAATGTTAGCTCACTAAATAGCGTTATATTACTGATCCACTGATTATACACGATATTGTTAACCCCGAAACTACTCTTAAAATTAACACCAACGCATATAACCTGATTAACATAAAAGACTTAGCACGAAATACGCATTAAGACACATAGACATATCATAAACTTCAAAATAGAAAGTATAAGTAGAAAGTAAAGCAAAGTTGTAAGGTATGCAAGTGAAAGCTAAAGTTGATCAAATCGTATCCACTCTTTAATGGGAGTCGTCAATTCCCGCAATTCCTGCGTCTGCTTTGAATTCGGTCTTGGCCCCGTACAGAACCTCCATTAGGATGCTATTCTTTGCGAATATCGAACAAACGAATATTGAAGAATGAAAACTTTTATTGATAAGTGATTTGCAAGTACACTTATACAACAATTGCTCGAGAATATAGAGAAATCTAGTGATCGAAATAAGGATTTGAATCACTTAAACATTTTCTCGCTAACACTTAAGAACTTAGCGAACTCTCTATCTTATACACACTATATCTCTCTCTAATTGCACTCTAATATTTTCCTCTCTGGTGGTGCTGCATGAAATTGAAGAGGATTGGAACCCTATTTATAGAGTTTGAAGGGTTACGTCTATCCAAACGAAGGGTTGTGTCCATTGGTGAAAGATTGCATCTCTTCATTGTGATTGGTTGAGAAGCTTTGATATAATCCACAATGGATAAGCACCTTTTCATGATTGGTTGACTCCTGATAG
>CATIWQ010160382.1:0-12863 GCA_949673415.1 Euphorbia schlechtendalii
ACCTTCAACTTATTTTATTTTCTTTTGTTCTATAACTCTAGTTGATCCTTAGAATCGAATTCCTTCCCTGTGGGATCGATATCTTTTAAAACTACATCGCAACTGTATACTTGCAGTTATCATCATTTTTCTATTTGATAAGCGGTACTGGCAACACCTGTTCATATTTAGAACTTTTATATTATCAGTAGAAAAACGAGCGAATAATATGATACTAGTAGGATACAATTAAAAAGAAGCACTGATATATAATAAAATGCCTTTGGTTATTATTAATAATTCAAAACTATTTGTATATAATAGCTAATAAAGACATATCACCCTAATTGCCTCTAAGGCATGCATCATGTCTTGCACATTTTACATACTTGCAAAATAATATATACAGATTTTGGTACCCAACTAATAATGGGTCCTTTGGGATTAGTCACATATGATTCCCTTTTTTTTGGAATCGTGAAAAAACATTTTTGAAATCGTGTTTAGTAAAAACTTTTACTATCTTCCCTTTTCAAATTTACATAGAAAAATGAATGTGTGAAAGAAAACTATACGTATAGTTAAAATGCCATGTTCAAAATATAAGTAATGCTTCATGATGTGATACATGAAGTCTTGTATTACAAGGGAAGTAAATTTTGAAGGACATGGGAATGACTTTTTGTCTCAAAAGAAGAAAAGATGTTGGCAATTTTGATAAATTTTTTGAGAAAAAGTGCAAACAAATTCATGTATTTCTATTGCAATTCGAACTAGCTTTTCAATTAGAGAACTTTGAGATGAAAAACTCAAGATATGCAATACTTCTTCAAGAAAAAATTAATGGTTTAATCTTTTGTTATTTCTCAGGTAAAGAAGATTTTTCTCACTATTGACAACTCTAATGAAACCTAAAAGATGATTAAAACTTATTAAATCAAAAGTACCATACTTAAGTTTTTTTAACAGCATGTGCAGATCAATAAAAAATAAGTATGTAAAATACATTCCTATCTTAAAAAGTTCAACTTTATCTCCCTCATATCTTTTCATACAATATAGATAAAAGAAACATAATGCTTGAGAATTAAAATGACATAAAGTTATTGGACATACCTTGCATTCCTTTTCTTCGTTGTTAAGGTCAGTTTGATGATCACTTGGAGTGTTTCATATTCTCCATAATCTAAGCTTGAACTTAATTTTTTTATATGTCTTTTCCTTGTAGATTGATTAATTGTGATCTTCTTGATCTTGATACACTTGATTCTCTAGGTAAGAATTACTTTTTATCTTATTCTCTTTTTCTCTTTCAAGAAAAATTTCGAATACCTTATCTTCTTCTTTATTGCCTTCAGTAGATTGATGGGTAGCTTCAGAGGATGATTCTTCAACAATTCTATTACCATAGCTTGGTTTTTCATATTTAGTGAATTTAATGACATTTTCTTCATTTGCGAGGTTTTTATGATTTCCATAAAAATAATGACCTTGATTCTCTAGATATGAATCCTTTTTCTTATTAATAACATTTTTAACAAAAGTAGCAAATTTTCGGATAAGAAGAATTTCTTCTTTAGAAAAGCTTTCTAAATCATCATCTGAGTCATACTTTGGAGTTTCTTCGTGATATTTTTTTTGAGCTTGTCCCAAATTTCTTTTGTTGTAAAATAATCTGAAACTAAGATCAAGGAGTCATTAGATAAGCAATTATGTAAAATTTGTTTTCCTCTAGAGTTTAAAAAAGATTTTTCCAATCTTTATTTTCAAATTCATGCAAATTTTTTGAAAAATTTTTATTGTCCACAATTGTGGTGGGAACAACATTTCCCTCGGTTATTATTTTTCATAACCTTGAGTCATTGATTTTACAAACAAGTTCATTTGAAATTCCAGAGATGGTAATCTTCTAGATCAAGCAAAGGAGGGTTTAAAATATATGAACCTTTACATGGATGAATCTCATATAATCATTTTAAAATGCTAGCCATTGTAAAAACACTCTAAGGATTTTACTTCTTCTATTTAGAGTCTCGTTTTGATACCAATTATTGGTCTCGAATGGCTAGGAAATGTACTAGAGGTGGGGATGAATAGTACTTTTAAAACTTCATCTAAGATTTGAAAATTTTTTGTTACTTTAAAAGGTTTTCTTTAATCAATCTCAAAGTAAATTAATTGATATGATATAAATGCTTAAAATGTAAATAGTAAGTAATTAAAACAGATAAAGAGATTGAGAAACAATGGATTTTATCCTCATTCAGCAACCCTTGGCTTAGTCTAGTTCACAAGTCATCTGATTTGAGATTTTCTTTTATGTGTGTTTTTTTACTGGCAAAAAACAAGCCTAGCGATACTTTTTTTGAGCTCAAGTATCAAACCTTATAGTTGTTGTTTTTTAGGCTCAACAACAAAACCTTTTCACTACTGTTTTTACAGGCTCAACAGTGAAACCTTTCTTGTTGTTTTTACGAGCTCAATAACAAAACTTGACTGTTATTTTCGTGGGCTCAACAACGAAACCTTGCTTGTTGTTTTGACAGGCTTAACAACAAAACCTTACAATTCTCGAAATTGTAGTTTGAAGTTGATGCACACTAAAAAAGCTCTTTCACTTTGATACTTGAAGAATTACAGGGAAGACAATCTTTCAAAACTTGTATTTTATAGCTTTTTTTATAGTCCTCCAAGTTTCAAACTTCAACTGAATGCTTTTTATACTTTGTTCGTACGGGTAGGAACTAGTTGTTGGAGAGGTCTCCTTGTAGTACTTCAAGGTAATATCTTCCTTGTAGCATTTGAAAGTGACCATTTTCCATTTATAGTCGTAATGCTTTTCCTCATCATTTGTCCATTTCATCAATGAGAGAGAAAATTTCTTCCTTCTATAGAGGTGCAAGGTGTGGTGATGAGTCCGATCTTAGACTTTGTGCATGATATCTGAGGATAGAGAAACTCTAGTCTTCCATTGTTCACTACTAGTTGTTCCTATGTATCACTTGTAACTTTTTGAACCTGTGACATTAGCTAGTCTTTCCATATTCTTTATGTATATGCGGCTTCTACATTTTATATATATTCTTTCCATATTCTTTATGTACTAATATATTTTGTCTCATTAATTAGTACAATTTATATTTCGTTAATAAATTAAGAATATATTTTTAGAACTTTTGTATGTGTTGTCTATTTTTTGTAATCATCAAAATTAAACTAAACAATGTTGATTATTGAGATTTGAATAAAGCTTCTCCAAAAGATGATTTTCCCCTCCCACACATCGATGTCCTAATTGACAGTGCTGCTAGAGCTGCCATGTAGTCTTTCATGGATGGATTTTTTGGTATAATATGTTTTTATGAATGTTTTTGATAAGGTGAAGATGGCTTTCATCACAGAATGGGGTGTCTATTGCTACAGGGTAATGCCATTTGGCTTGAAGAATGCTGGGGCCACTTATCAACGTGTAGTGACTACATTGTTACATGATATGGTTCATAGGGAGGTAGGAGTATATGTGGATGATATTTTAGTAAAGTCGATGACCCGAGAGGAGCACCCAACCATCTTGGATAGATTGTTTTACCAGAATTGAAAATTATAATCTTAAACTGAACCCCGATAAATGTTTCTTTAAAATTACATCAGGGAAATTGTTGGGTCATATTGTGAGCCAGAGAGTGATAGAAATGGACCCAGATAAGATCAAAGCCATCAGAGAAATGCTAACAACAAAATTAAAAAAGGAAGTTAGATCATTTTTGGGGTTATTGTAGTATGTTAGTAGATTCATTGCTCATCTTACTATTGTTTGTGAGCTAATATTTAAGCTATTGAGGAAACAACAACCAATTGAATGGAATGACCAATGCCAAGCTACATTCGATAAGATTAAGGCTTACCTAGTGAATCCACTAGTATTGGTACCCCCAACACCAGGAAAGCCTCTAATTTTATACTTGGCTATTGAGGAGGCCTTAGTTGGAGCTATGCTATTACAAGAACAAGAAGATAAGAGAGAGCATGCGATATAATATCTCAACAAGAAGTTACTTAACTACGAGTATCGTTGTACTATAGTGGAAAAGGCTTGTTCCACTTTTGTTTGATTGACTAAAAATCTGAGACATTATTTCCAATCTTATAAGATACAAGCAGTTGCGAAGGTTGATATGATGAAGTACTTGTGTTAAACTCCTACCCCGGCAGGAAAATTATCCCTGTGGTTATAATTGTTATCAAAGTTACACATCGAATATATAACGAAGTAGGTTATTAAAGGGAGAGCCGTTGTAGAATTTCTTGCCAACAAACTAATTAACTCAAACTATATAGATAACTTAGAATTTTCGAATGAACAACTTTCTATGTAGGAAGGTCTTTAAAAGAAACCAATTCAACCAATCATCTTAGAATCATCCAAGATTTGGTTCAACCAAAAGGCATTGATAAGAGCGATAAACATAAAAGAGAAACCATGGTACGCAGACATTGTGAGGTTGTTAAAAACTGGACAGTATCTTGACAAGCAAACATAACCGATCACACATATTTAAGGAAGTTAGCTATACAATTTAGGTTGGTGGATGAGAATTTTTTTAAAAGGTCAAGGAATCGATTGTTACTTAGATGCTTGATAGAAAATGAAGCTTTACAGATAATGCAGTAAGTACATGCAGGTTTTTGCGACCCCCACATTAATGGTTTAGCTCTTGTCAAGAAAATTCACCGATTAGATAATTTTGTTGGTTCACACTCACCACGGAATGCATTACGTCAAGAAATGTCATGAATGTCAAATCTATAGAGATATTAGTCATGTTCCTCCAATGGAACTTTAAAACCTATATACTTTTTGAACTTTCTCAGCGTGGGGGATAGATATTATTAGAGAAATATGACCTTTATCCATAAATGGGCATAGATTTATTGTTATAGCAGTGGACTACTGCTCAAAGTGGGTGGAAGCCGATTTTTATACTAATATCACAACTAAGAAGATGGCCAAGTTCATTGAAAGGAAAATATTTGCACGGTATAACATCCCACATCACATTGTATCTGATAATGGGGTTCAATTTCAAGGGGCATCAATTGAGCTTTTTGAGAAGCATGGGATTAAGCATCATAGGTCATCACCGTAAAGACCGCAAGCTAACAACTCAGTAAAGGTCGCAAACAATTCGTTAAAGAGAATTTTATCCAAGATGGTATCCACTTACAAGGATTGGATTAATAAATCACCATTTTCTCTGTGGGGTTACAGAACTAGCATAAGAACTCCAACTGACCAAACACCTTTCTCTCTAGTATATGGTATGGAGGTTGTGTTACCGGTTGAAACGGAGGTTGGATCACTTCGAGTAGCTTTAGAAGCGTGATTATCTGATTCAGATTGAGCTCGAGCAAGGTATGAACACCTGAACTTGATTGATGAAAGGAGATTGTAGGTCTTAGATCATCTACAAATGTATCAGCAACTCATGGCCAAAGCGTACAATAGAAGAGTAAAACCACATAATAAAGCAAATGAAGCAAAGCAACACCGATGTAAGGGACAAGTTTCATCCTAAATGGGAAGGCCCATATGTGGTGAAAAAAGGTGCTTAGTAAAGGGGCAACGAAAATTATGGACATGAATGGAAATGAATTTATCAATCCCATCAACCAAGATCGGCTTAATTGCTACTACGTATAAAAAAAGGAAGGCCTGCTAGAATTCTCAAGGGTGACCTGATGACAAAATAAATTGTAACAAAGAATAATGAATTAAAAAATGTGTGCCGGATTGAAAACCTAAAAGGGCGATCTGGGCAAAAATTAAGACAATGAACTAATAAGAGATATCACCCAGAATACCTTCACAGGTTAGTTGGTAGCACAAGAGATTGTTCGAAGTGTGTGTTAATATGCTTTTTAATGTAATATTTTGGTCTTAACTTATGCTTAATTTATTCACTATCTTATTGATTTTAACTTGATTGTGGATATATTTTGCTTTTTGTTAAGAAAATAGTTAATTTGGAGAAAATGCTTAAAATGAGATAAAAAAATAAAAGTGTAGATGGATTGGAGCAGTTAAAGAGAGAGAGTTTGGCACTAAGTGGACTATTTAGTGGAAAAATCACATTGATCCCATAATTTGTGGAAAGAAGTTTGCAACCTTGGTTGTGACAACATGTTGTGGGTATAACATAACTCACAAAGCAGTTGATTTAATAATGACATGGCTACAATTTTTTTTCCTTCAAAACACGAGCTTAATTAGTTCAGCCAACAACTCAATAACGTGGGCACAATCTTACAACACTTTGATTTAGTAGGCACCGTGGTTGTTTGTAGATAATTATAATTATAATTAGTTTTAGTTTTAGTTTTGGCCTATTTAAGATGGCTTTTCTTTCATTTTCTAGAAGACAAAAACATATAATTTAACTAGTTTGCATTTTTTTTATTTTTGTTCTCTTCAATCCAATTGAAAGCTAATTCAATTCTCGTTTCTTATTATTCGTGAGGTCTAAATTTACTTCATTTTTCTTTATCAATTTGCTATTTGTTTATTTCAGTTCCTAAAGCTTATTTTGGCTCTTTTGATTATTGCAAAAAGGTATCGTTGTTTCAATTGAAAGTTTTCAATGTTGACATACAAAGCGATTTGATCGGTAACTGTCCTATCGATTTGTATAGTGTCAAATTAAGATTTTTCTATCTTAATAAATAAACAATCTTACTTAAACGAGTCAAGCGTCTTGACAAATTGGTTTGAATCGGGTTCTCCTATTTCTTAATGCAATTACCAAGTTAAATCGAGGAACGTTTCTAAAGTACTATGGTTTAGTTAGGGTCAATCATAGAGCATTTCGTGATTGATTTAAAATTAAGGGAGAATTGGTTATTTAGAAGCATCTTCGATGACTATAACTGGTTTAGCAAATTTTGATTTAGAGCTATCTTTGAACTAAGATCGAATGAAGGAACGAGATTGAATTATGTCTTTGATTGGATGCTTTATTACAATTATTTTTATTTGCAAAGTTTTTCATTATTTCATTTTTATCATTTTTATAAAAACACACAAACTCCCCATATATTACTTTTTAGTTTTTTCATTCATCAAAAGGTTTTCAAAGTTTTAGCACTCCTCATGGGATTGATCCTGCTTCCACTATCGCAAAATCTAAGAAGGAAATTATAATTTGGCGAATTCGACACTCTCCAATGTGTACCATGTTACTATGTACCTTGATTAATTTCATTAATGAAAGAATCATTATTGTTGAAACTTTGCATGTGTGCGATGATGAGTGCATGGAAACATCTAGCCATTATTTTATGGGGTATGTTATTTTACTCATAAAAGCTTCCTTGAAAAAAGAAAAAAAAATGAAAAAAAGTTTCGATGAATTGAAAACCTGAAAGGGAAGTTCATGCAAAAATTAGGAATAATAGTCTATTAGATTGAAAACCTAAAAGGGCGGTCCAAGCAAAAATTAAAGCGATCCGATAAATCGAATACCGGAAAGGGAGATCTATGCAAAAGTTAGGATCAGATAAAAATGTACTACATTTGTCATTCCATCATAATTTATATATCTATATACTTGTATGTACGCTCATTGTGTGGAACTCTACAAACCATGACTTAGACCTCGTTCCTTGATGAAAGCCATGACAACAGCTTGCGATTAGAGACACAAGTAGTATTGAAGAAGGGTGTACGCATTTACATGCATTCATGCATTCAATCTGCGCATATATTGCACTATTCATATGATTGTACAAGTCTTGTCTGCACAAAGAAATCTTACATGCTCACTATGTGAAGTGCAAAGCAAATCTTTCAATCTCGCCATACCAAACAAGACGAGAAAATTATCTCTCGAGCTCACTCCGAATAACTCAAAGCAAACAAATCATTTTTCTTCACTTCAGCATGAGTGGCAAATACATTTTTCTTCTTTTCTTTTGCATTGAAAAGTCTATTTTTAAGATGGGGCGGACCTCTCTTGCATATTAATGGAAAAATGCACCAAATTTTGTTTTGACTGAAGGGGCAAAAATTTTTGTTCTAAAATTTGAACTTTTTAAATATAATTAACATGCCATCAAACCTCTGTCATAATATGAATTTTCACTAGCATATTTTTAGCCTATATTACTATTTGAATTTTCATTGGCATGCTATGCATCTTTAACATCATTTGGTTTTTGTTCTTGGTGATATGCATTTTGCCTCTGTCATCAACCATTTTTTATGTTTATCTATTACACAAGTTCTTCACCTCTGTGGATAGACAAAATTTTCGTTAAAAATCAAAATGTGATACTAATTTTAGGCATTGTGCCTTTATTGTCAATTTTAAATCACAACACAAGTTTTCGAACTGCACACAACAATGCCATTGTAGTTTTAATATCACATGTGCTTTCATGGACTCATTGTGCTCTCTTCGTGTGCTAAAATCTCTTCACATACCTCAATGGTTCGGATGCTTCGAGATCATCCACATAAGGGGTAAATTGTGAGCACGGTCCACCCCACCCTGATGATGACATATCACTACGCCATAGATGGCCTGTCGCAACAACTATAAAATGTTGCCTAAAGTGCCAAAAGTGTTACGAAAGCACTTTTTGAAACACTTTTCCGTGAAAAAAGTCGTTGGTAATGCTTCCCTTGTGAAAAGTCATTTTAGCAACACTTTTTTCTTTTTCTCGCAATGCTAAGAAAAGTGTTGTGACAAGTGACTTTTCGCAACACTTTTTTAGTACTTGCAACGCTTTATATTGAGTTGCAAAAAATACATCTCACCGTCAATGTTAACGTCCGTTAGTTTCTTTCGCAACACTTTTGTTGGTTATTCGCAACACTTTTCTTATAACACTTTTAGCATATTTGCAACACCCATGTTCAGTTTTAGCAACACTTTTTGAAAAACACTTATGTAGCATTTGAAACACTTTTTGCCCTTATTGCAACACATTTGTCAAACTTAATTGATACCATAATTCAAAATAATTGAAATTCATTTTTTATATAATTCATAATGCATAATATTCAATTGTATACAAATTCAAATGAGAACTAAAAAATACATAATATCATACAAACTAAAAATAACGCTACTAAAAGTGTGTAGTGTTTCCAAAAGATTCTCAAACCGATCTTCACACATTTGATTTTTAAACCACTCGCCATGCTTGTGAAGCATTTCTCTCATCATCTTCGTAAGCATATTCACAACCTACATTATAGAATAACAAAAGAAGAATGTTATCGTTTAATGAGAGATTTAAAGAAAATAATCATGTGTGTATTCAACAAGAATAGTTCAATATAAGAAAGGAATAATTATGTGTGTATTCAATAAGAAATTTATGGTAAATTTAATATACAAAGAATTGAGAACGAACACTTTCCTAATAAGCAAGCACACATTTAATAAGTTAAAGTGAAGCAATCATGTGCATATTCAACAAGAGATTATATTTAAGTTTTGACAAATAAAAAGAAATTGGTATTAAGCCAATAAATGACAACGGCAACAGTATTTAAGTTTGAAAAATAAAAAGAAATTAGTATTAACCCGATACCTTGATTGAAGCAAATGGGGAAATTTTAGTGAGTGCTTCCTCAAAATGAGTTACCTTGATTGTCTTCGGACTTTCTCCCGATAAACTACTCCCCGCCTCGCCTAAAGCAGCCATTGCAGCTTCATCAACCTGTTGAATTTAAAATTTATTTTAAACCCAAAAGCCATAATAGAACATAGAAAAGGTAGTGAAGCAAGGTCTATTTAATTCTAGTTTTCAAATACGCACCAGCTTCTCAAGATCAGCCCCACTTAAATTCTCACAAGCCATCATGCAACTATTGTCAGTCAATTGTAAGCATATTGTCTGTTGGGTTGTTGGCCTAATAATAATAATACAGCAACTGTGAGTACACAATATGTTAATGGTACACAATGTCATCAAATGGTACTTGAGGCTTCTTTCCCTGTAAATGCGACGTTAAGAAACAAGAACTGAAGAGTCAAGTACAAGGATAATTATGCAGACAACTCTGAAAGTACATGGTTAGTTGAACATATGGGTCGCAGATGAATTGTTTGGAAGCTGAATAGCTCCATCTGAATCTGAACTAACAATTGCTCCTTTTAAAAACTTAGAGTACCATTCAGCTGAAAGCTTAGGTACCCTTTTCAATTCTGGGTCATTCATATCTACATAATAAATTCCAAAGCAAGTCTTGTACACACTCAATAATTCAAACACGTCCAAAAACGACCATGTGAAATACCCTCTTGTGTTTGATCCATTCCTTCCATTTTTAACAGCAATAAAAAATTAGTACCCACAAAATTTTATAATGCAAAGTCTTCAACTTTCAACTAGAATTGGAAAAAATATAGCACCTTATAGCATGAAGCACACTTCCAATGTATTCCTGCATATATTGCACTCTTGCTGTGTCATTCAACTACGTAGTTCGTAGAGTCACCTGCCCTGCCAGGAAACAACGTCTTATTTTTGTTCAATGATGTAAATAAAAAATCTAGAGGCGCTGAGGCACACTCAAGGCGCAAGGCCACGCCTTGGGCTTTTTAGCCACCTAGGCTGGGCCCGAGAGCCTATTTGCGCCTTTGACTACTATGGTCGAAAGTAGAAAAATTAGTACCGTTTTGAAATTATAAAGATATACATACATCGAGTAGTATACCTTCCAAAACTTAATGGTTTTCTCATTAGTAGATAGAAGAAAAAGAGCACTGTAATGCAAGTTTAGCTGTCATATAGGCTCCTTTTTTAGGATACTGTCCTCCCAGTTTGGTGTCCATTATCCGGAATAGTTTTCTTTTATCACTTAGATATGGCTTTGCCCAGTCCACCAAGTTTTGTTCTATGCCTACATTTGTTTTATCAATGGCGCGTCTCCCAAAGAGTAGTTCTAGTAACACTACCCTAAAGCTATATACATCAATCTTGGTTGTGAGCCTACCTGGTAATAGAATAGAATTTGTCAAAGAGTTCAGTTATACATATAAAAATAGCATAACTTTCGCACTTAATAAAATAAAGCATAAGAGTTGACAGACCTGTGGCAACATATTCAGGTGCAGCATAGCCAATAGACAATAGTTATTTCATGTGTTCTAGCTCAGACCAATAATTCAAATAATTTACAACTCTAAAGTTGTTCAACAGATAGTTACCATTAATTTATACGTACCATGAGAAAATGGTGGCAATAATCACCTGCAAGAAAACAAATAAATTAACAAAACCATAAAGAACTTATAAATCAGAAATAGGTCAACAATGAACAAACAAGAATGGAGGTCATTATCAAAAAATTTAAACTTGGGTTAAGAACAGAAACTGAAGTCCACGAGATCTATTCTCTAGATGTAGCAATATGCCTTGCCTGCAGTAAGATTTAAAACTTCCTCCAACTAGCTTGTGCCACACCTGCAGCAACTATATTTTTCTTATAAATCTCAATTAAGCACCAGCAGCAGCATTGAAAATCAATCACAATGGTAACACAAAACCCATAAAATGAAGACATTGAAACAATTAAATGAACATTTAGCCGTCAATTTGGAACCTATATCAGATAGAAAACATCCATAGATCAAAATGAACACAATAAAAAAAATTCTACTATGGTGTTCTAAAAGCGTACTCACAAGTTTCATCAATTTTGGGAACAACGACTATGGTAGATAACACAAACTCCTAAATTACAATTAATAAAAATGCAAGTTCAACTCAATGTAACAGCAATTTTTATCTAGTTTGATCCAAATCTGAGATCTCGAATCTACTATATAACAATCATAAAACTACAATTAAAATGTTAGAACAGTATATTGATCACTAATCGAGCGACCCTACTGGTTCTAATGCGGACAGTTGGTGCTGGAACAATTGAGATTTCATACAACACAACCAGCTTCTAGCAATACTTTGGATCTAAGCCCTAACTTAAACGATTTAATAAAGAAACGTACTAATCTCAGAAAATGAAAATAAAATTATGAAAATAGAAGAAATACAAACCTGATTTGCGACTACTAAGAGGACTGTTCCTGCAAGCAAAAAAACTAATTGATAACTATAGGCTTGATTGAGAGAGAGAGAGAGAGAGATAACAGAAAAGGGAGGGATGGGGAGATGCCTTTGATTGGGAGGAGCATAGCGCTTAACGACAGAGGAGAAACACAATATAACAATGAACTTTTTCTTTTTCACTTCCAGTCCAGGCGCTTTTTCAGTTTCAATTTCAGTTTGTTTCAGAAAAGAACAAAAACTTACTCTAAAATCTCGGTAAAGAACCATAATGTAAAAACAGAAAAGAATAATATTGATAATACCTGAGTAGTAATGGCCTTGATGAGTTGCTTAGTCCTTGGAGTCTCATTAGCATCGTCATCTTCTCTTTCTCTCTGATGTAAAGATCCATTATTAAGCTGCTTCGAGCAAGCTATACAAGTCAACATCACCACTCTCTCTAACCCATAACGAACAAGAAAAACATATCAGAATCGCCATTGAAGCAAGCAAACCAAACAAATTAGTAGATATTGTATAAATCAACAAAAAAAGAAACACTTACAATTAAGGGATAGCAACAGTACCATTTCCTACAGATTTTGAAGGGTCCACATTCATTTCAGAAAGTGAAAGTGGTATAATGAACTTGGGTAATGAAGGAAACCAAATGCTATAAGCTCTCCATATCTATTAAAAGCAAAAGTGGGAAAGGGATCTACATCACACTAGCTATATATATTTGAATTAACTAGATCATAATAAACAGGATTTGAAAAATGCTTGCACTAGATCATAATTGAAAATTGAAAAAGCAATTGCTA